>JAHQIW010001372.1:0-262059 GCA_019055375.1 Parelaphostrongylus tenuis
GCCATCTGCTGCGGTGTATCGTACCTCAATCTTTTTTCCCACGTTGAGAGGTGCCATTGACATTGTCTATGCTTCTTGATTAATTTCCGGACGATGGCAATGTAAATCGTCATCAGCGAGGTTTAATGAAATGTTTCACCATCCGTACTGCCCACTTCGGGCAGAAAGCGTGTAACAACTTTGCGATCCACTTTATGGACAGCGGTGCAGTCTTAATTCGATATAGTGTGGCCTTGTCATGAACTTCTTTTTCTGTGGGTATGGTGATGGGTTGACGGAAAAGCGGTTATGCGCTGAATTCCAACAGTAGTTCGCTAATGCTCATATTTCGACAAGTCACGAGCGCGACAGATTGCTTCGTCTCGACTTTCTGCCAATTTTTTTCAAAGTCAAGAGAGGGAAGAAGGCGAAGAAAGCTGCGATATGGGTGGATCTCGGATGAGTTTTTTCCTAATGTTTCTAGTGTCACAGCATTGTTTAGAACTTCTTTTGCTTACTTTGCCCTTCTTTAGTTTCCCTTTCAGAATTCCGCTTGTTCAACTGAACGTAAGCCTCAACCACAATCTGATACTGATCTTGATCAAAGGAGGATCATCGTGGAAAAGCTCTTGTGTTGAGTGAACACTCACGTGCATATGGGCAGTATTACAAAATTCCGTCGGCCACCCTCTTTCTATGGTAGAATGATTGTACGAAGGATATTCTTTGAAACTGATCATATATATTTTTCGTTTCAGATATAATTCATGTCTTGTGCGAGAAGTTATATGCAGCGACCCAAATCTGCTAGCGAATTTCATAGGCTATACACCCCGTGATGGTTCTCACCAGTTTGTGGATTTTGGCCCCGGCGTTGTGGTTTGTTGGGATGAAAAAAGATTTATATAGAGAACTCTTCTTAGTTTAAGATAAGTTTAGAAAGTCAATTTCACATGACAAGCATGTGATAGAGTTAATAATCCCGTATTTCCTCTTAGAGCCGGATAGCAGAATTATACGTTTCAGAGATTCTCGACGCAATTGTCTTTGACTAATCGCTTTTTTTTTCACGTTTCCATAACATTTTTTTTGCTACATCTATACATTCGGTTGTAACTCCTCCTGCAAAGACAGTAGGATATCATGTGTTCGAGGGACGTGGAACATTCCCCATGCTTAAAATTCGTTGCGCGGGTCCAATAGGCATAATTCTATCTTTGTTGGCGCGAAGTTTCTCGCAAGATCGAAGTTTTTGCTATATAATGAAGAGGATTTTCGCTGTGAAGTGACTAAAGGGTGAGGGCTTAGTTGATTTGCCAAGACGAAATATTCACTGTGTCATCTTACTCTTGGTTGAGACGCAGGTCTCTGTTGGTCTATACAGGTATGTTGCTCAGGATAGTCGATATAGCTAAGTTACTGGTGAATACATCATTTCTCATGGCGTGTTCAGAATTCATCAAGATACTGGAGAGTTCGTGATTATAAACTCAAGATAACGATCAAGAAAGACCTGTTCAGTAACATGTGGTGTGGAGATCTTTCATATTATTGTTGTGGCTGAGTCTGTTTTATGCTTAAAAGTAATGAAATATCCGAGACCCAGCCATTAGTTTGTATTTGCAAACCTTTTAGTTCTCGGTTCAGTTAGCGGCTTCACGCTTGTAATTTAATATGCTCCACTTCCATTGGTGACTTGCTACTGGCTTTTCACATGATCCTTCTGGGAATGTTCGCTGATCTTCTTGAACCCTAAATCTGGTCAGCGCAAGAAGAATATCCTCCTTTTTCGCAGCTCGAGCTAGAACGCGCATTGTCAACAAATACTCGCTTCAAGAAGCGACCGGGCCCTTAAAGACAGTTTGGATCGTATTATCTACATTGCGTGGCGCGTGACGCCATTGTCACTCTGACAGTGGGCTCACGACTCACCCAGAAGGATTAACGCGTATTACAGCCTTGAAACGCAGCCATGGGAACTTAGAGATAGGAGCAGATCGCGTGTCTAGTGGCGACATAGCATGTGACAAGGTGGTCCCAAAAAGTCGATTCGCCGCATTCTGCATCTCCTTAGTCCTGATAATCCAATGGGTTGTCAGGCAGTTTTGTGGCTTTAGCTCTCGAGCAACCCTTGTGGTACCTTATTGATTTTGTCAATCGGTCCATATTATTTCCGTGTTGTTTTGAAAGATATGGATGTCGGTCAGAAGTTGATGTCAAAGTGTAATATAATATTATTATCCCACCTATGCTCTTTTTCCAGTACTTTGAGTCATCCCATTTAGTCAAACTGAGTGTCACCCGCTAACAGGAGCATTATATGGCCACGAAGGATTGCCTAGCTCATATCAGAGAAAAGTAAGTTTGAGATGTGACGTTTGAGGTGACGTATGATCCTAAAGCACTTCCCTGTGTTATTTGGTTTTTAGACTACTTGGAATTTATCCAGGTTGCTCTAGTGTTCTTTCTTCGCACATGTCTTAGATTCTGGCCAGAGCTTACCGACTTTACCGACTTTACTTGTGAATCTTTGCGGACGGTAGGAGCCGATTTTCTCCTACAACTTTCAAGAAGATGGTTTATCAATAAACCATACTGTTATGTTCATTCGATAGCACACTTCGTCAGTCAATTTCGAAGTTGAGTTTCGGTTTTTGGGACGGTCTCTGTAGGGCACTACAGGAGCGAGAAGAGGAACACCTTCCACCACTGGAAGTTTTCTCTAAATATAAGAATTATACATGAACATAAAGCTTATCAGCCGTGTTAAAGAAATCCTGTTGGCAATCAGAAGAAGTACAAAGATCTGACGTTTTTTTCTGAAACAAAGATAACTTTTTATTGAACCTTTCCTTCGAGTGCTTTATTAAGACCTACGCTCAAATTTCAATAGATCCTTTCATTATTATTTTGAGCCAACATGTCATGTGGCTCTGGTAAAGGCTCTTGTACAGCCCCGAGACACACGTGTTTTCGTCCTTACAGACTCATCAGACCGGGCAGAACCCGTCGTCTGTCGATCTTTTTCATAGTCAGTTCTCTTGGGAGCGTCACACTCCTCATCTATAGTTATCGACGACCTACGCTTTACACTCTATGTCAGGTGTCTATGTCATTCACCTAACACAGAGTGTTTTCGCACTCGATTGCTAGCTGGCTGGTATTTTATTTCAATAGATCCTTTCATTATTATTTGAGCCAACATGTCCATAGTGGTCTGGTAAAGGCTTCTTGTACAGCCCGAGAACACGTGTTTCGTCCTTACAGACTCATCAGCCGGGCAGAACCGTCGTCTCTGTCGATCTTTTCATAGTCAGTTCTCTTGGAGGCTCAAATAATAATGAAAGAAAACTTTTTATTGAATAACTAAAATCGCGTGTCGCTGAAGAAAATCGTTTAGCCGCTGTATTCAAAGGGTTAAGTTTTTCTCCTGCTTCCTTATGTCTTGTAGGTAAGGGGTACAGCTAATCTTTGACTCTAACTTAGTAAACTGGCTAGCTGGTTCTTTTTCAAACAAACCCATAGAGGTCTATGAGCTTAACAATTGGTAATCGTCTCCATATGTCTTGCAAATGACTGAGTAAAACCGTGCCCAAACCAATGCAACTGAAATTTTATCGTAAGGGCAGAACAGGCAATTTTGCGCTACAAGTTGGCACGACCATACAAGGTGTTATGAACTGGCTGATATGTAAGAAAGTTTGATGGCTTTCTAATTGTTGCTTGCGACTTCTTTGAACTTTCCTTTTCAGACAGCGTGAATTAGTCGTGTTCATTTCACTAGCGAGCGAAGGGTAAGATAAATGGGCTGGACATTATTTCCCCTAGATTGATGATCTCGGAGCCCTGTCTTTCTTATAACTCTATTCCAAAGAGTTGTATTATTTTGTAGCTATGACTTCCCAAGTTATTTCCATAGATCACACTTTCTATACTCCTTCTGTTCACAATGGTGTCTGATCGACATATGTTGTGCTCAGACGTGCATAGTTTGGTTGTGAAGCCGAAATCAAACCTTTTTTTTCCGCGATGGTGATTGGGGACCCGTAGGATTCTCAGATAAAACGTGAAAGTTGATGACTATTTCGTCCGTCCGTGGTTTTAAAGTTCAAAAAAAAAAGGTCAAGAAAAAGGAGCCGATCCCGGTGTGCAGCTCTTTTCTCGTTGTTCATGTCAATTTTATGAATCCGGTCTAGGTTTTACCAACGACATTGATCATGAAGGACATGCATACTGCAGAAGGGACTACAAGTTTCACTGAAGGTGAGCCGCGCTGATGCGAGTCTTAAGCTGAATCCCTAATCTGACAGGTGAAGCCTACCTCGTAAACACGCTGATCAATGACTTATCTGAGGCGCTGTCCTTGTTACATCCTGCGTCTTTCGTGAGCAATATTCCACTTTTTTACTAAAACTAGTGTGTAGTGCAGATATTTGAATTTTGTGAGCGAATTCAAGGCTAACATTCGTTCTAGCAGAATTTACAGGCAATAGTAATCCTCTAGTAGACCGTATAAATCGAGTAGTTGTTTTTAGTTCTTGAAAGTTTTAGGCAACGGTGCTTTTCGACCAGCAGCAAAAGAGAAGAATCGTGTTTCCCGTCAAGATGTTGTCCTTGCCTTTAGAGGGCCAAAAGCCTATTGCTGACGGCTCATTTGAACTTCTGTGCGGCTGGTTACCACCGGGAGAGATTAGTATAGTCAAAATGGGTAAAATTGGTTACACTGCGATATATATAACACGAACATTTTCGATACACGGGGCGATATTTGGGACCAGATATATTGGTAGTGGCAAGAGGCATGAGTTTCGCTCATGCTCGGTCCGAGGGCCTCTCTGCGACTCTTTCAAACATGACTATCCGATGGTGAAGAGACGCAAAAATACACATTTCCTCCAGCAAGTGAATAGGTTCCCCCCCCCCGCCCCTGATTCAAGAGTCCGACCTCAGTCGCATCAGGCGCCACGTTTTTACGCACGGCGTCAGCATTGTGGCTGAAAGTGGATTAGGCAGTAGGTAAATGAGCGTTGTGAAACGGTGAGCGTTAGCAAGAAACTGTTGAATAGCGGGGCGAAATTTGTGTATCTGGCTTTCTCTTGCTGAAAGCATGAAAGTTTTTTTCTGAATAAAATACATCTCAATTTGACTCTTTAGATTGTGAAAAGGCGAAATCGCTAAACCTCATTATATCGTAGTGTTGCCACGTTTCATCATATAAAAACACAGTGGGCTAAGTCTACCTTCACTTTCGACTGTTTGTATGGACCTCGCTCAAGAACACTGATAGTTTATAGGATGATAACATATTTGAGCATTTTAAGAGGCCTGGTGTGTCGCTAATACAGTAATTAGACATAGCTGTTTCGCCTTTATGTGACTTAATTGCCGTAGAAGAATTATTGCTTCGATTACCTCCGAAATTCACTCCATTGTAATGAACAAAACTCTCCTCTTATTAGCAATAATCGAAGGTTGTGATGCTTTTTCACCTTATTGCTCATTCATGTATGACCGTTGTTAGAATAATTTTGAAATGACGCGACTATTTTTACCCTGATAGTATCATGCAGAGTTTATTAAACACCTTACTTCTCTGTACAACTCGTCTCCATTTGACTCGACTCTGTACACAATAAACTTTTACATTGCAAAAATGAGTGCTTTATGGAGGTTTTCAAACGAAGATCGAAACTAAGCAAAATCTAGAGTTCCTTTGTTTTTCTTTGTTCACTGAATTTAAATTGAATCTATCAGACATCTTTCAATTCCTTCATAGTAAATAATCATGAAATCATAACCATTAACGATACGTTAATGTCTGTTTTAATACCTTGTAATGACTCGTAAATCTTGAAAATATCTGGAGTCAGTGACTAGTCGCTATCACCGGTAAATGACATTACTTTCCGACTCAATTGTTTTTTTTCTAACACCTTATCAAAACAATACAATCTGATGACAAAATTCAGCCCTTTCTTCAGGTCTGATGTGGCTATTATAGTGCCTAGACATACGTTTTCGGCTTTCAATGCCAAGCCCCATCAGTACACATGTCTTTAGGTTCAACCGTGCCCCTCAATATATGAGTATCGGCGCCGAACACCTTATATGAAACGCCCAGTGAAAAGATCACCTGACATTGCACATGACAGCCGACTGCTCGATGGCTGGCAAAGGCAAAATATGTAATTAGATTACATGTTTTTGTTGAGATCTCTCAAAAAAAGACAGTCGAAATGAAAGGTATGCTATATTTGATGTAGTGGGCTCTTTGAACCGACACGGGCATTTGCTACTGATGTAGACTTGACTGTGCAAGTCCGAACAAACCGTCTCGCACTATCAATGCCAGTATAACACCCGTCCTTTTCAACCCCAATCGCCTATCTCCAAAATATTTGGCCACTGTTTTTAATCATTGTTACTATCCCGCATCTGAGCTTTTTGTGTCGATAAAAACGATTCGTTTGTTGATTAGATAACAATATTTAGCGGAAAGTTAGTTTTTTTTCAAATGTCAAGAACTTCAGTTTTCCCAAAGTTCCACAAGTAGATTTTAAAACATTTCATGATGTGAAGTTTGCATCAAAGAGTTTGAACGATCATTTTCTTTATTCAGTGTTCTCACAGTGCTTGCTGGTAATTCGTCTCTTCTACTCATAGTGTGACTAATTCATATTTTTTTCTTAGATTTGTTGTGTTCCTAGCTGTTTCGCTACTATGTTTTCGACAGTTCTCCCTGCCGCTAGAATGGTTGAGAACTGATGAAATCGCAAGTTTATAGGACGACTTTTCTTCTCCTTCAAAACGTCAAAAGCGAGAATAAAGCTTTTTGGCGTTGATGAATTTCCTTAACAGGAGGGTGAGTGAAGCTGACTTCGATCTTCCTCGTTAGAGGTAACCAAGCTTACGTATCCCTATATATCGACTTGCAGCTGCTAAAACTTTTCTAGGAAACTAGGGTAGAACTTGCCAGTTTGGAAGAATGAATCCTTGGTGAGAGTAGACTCAAAGTCGAACCGAAACACCACTGTGTGTTGCAGATGGCTATCAACAACTTTGGCTGGCAACGAGTGCAAGAATTCTCAAGGAATATTTTTCAGCGCCTTGATTCCTATAAAGCATCAACTTTCAGAGAATTGGCTGTGGTTTTTCATCGTTTTAATTAATAAGAGAAACGGAGTAGTCGGAAGCGTTAGCCTATACCGGAAGACAGTAGTGTTCCTGCATGATGCATCTTGTATTCTTTGCCTATCTTGACGAAATGAGCGACCATGAGCTTGATCTTTCGCTGATTTCTTTTGATTTCGATATTTATGATGAGGTAAGATTGCGAGCACAATGATGATGAATATGTCAAGTAAGAGGCACATTTTTTGGATCATAAGAAACAATCACGTTTCACTATTTCTGTTATATCTTACGAGAAATCGTCAATGCAGTCTGTGGGAGGTATGCAAAAATCTCACTATGACTGAAAACTGAAAAACACAGCTCCTCTGCCTAGTAAGGATGAACAGGTGTGAAGAAGCTTTGAGGTTCATTAGATGAGGCAGTGGTTCCTCTTTCCTGAGTGTGAACTCATAAAAATTGCGTGTGTGCTAAGTTTTCCCTCTGCAAAATGGGCGGCTGTGGTGGGTGTGTTGCTTTACATATCCATTACTGTGTTTAGTGCGGTCATATGGATGTAAGTTTTTCACGCAATGAATCAGCCAGAGAAATACTTCGACTTTCATCTAGGCATCATTCAAATCTTTTTTGTTTTTAATCTAGACTTGAACCTCCTTCTGACAAATTGAAGCTCCTTTTTCTCCTTTCGTTCAGGCGGTTTTTAATATCTTCGTCTCTGTCATTTCCTCTCCGAAAAATGGCAGTTGGGTTAATGGAACTGTTTGATAGAGTTCAAAAAAAAATTTGCAATTGATACACCCCCTGTTCGTTTCTGGCCATGTTGGGCAGCTGTCATTCGTCGACTGCGGTGTGCCAATGGAAAAAGTTTCAATATTGTAGTCATATTCTGTCACTATCTCTTACATGGAAAGATGGCTGAAAAAGCTGTATTTCCCATAGTGTCCTGCGTTGTTATTCACATAGTCTTTTTTATGCAGCACTTGATACTTTCAGATATCATCGTTCAACATTAGTGATCTTAAGCATCGTTATTCGATATTCGAGTCCGTCATCAAACAGTTTGGGGTTTCTTTTTTCCACTGTGCGAGTCCCAGTACTTCGAGCATTCAATTCGCTTTTTCGTTTTTTCTTTTTGAACGCTGTAGAATACTAGTTGAGTCGAGTTTCTCTGGCAATACTTGAGGATAGGCCTTGCTGTGGCGTTCCATAGGTTGTTGTTGACTGCCGGAAAAAGAGCAGTTGTGGGAGCTCGCTCTAGCGCCGCCGTGACCAACCAACATCACACAACCACTCGGGACAACGCCATATTGCTATCTTAGCTATAATAGCTATAACTCAATCTATTATGACTATGCACGATTGAAACTTGGCAAAGAGCTGATTTTTCTGCAGCTAACGATAATTTTCCGATCAACTAAGTATTCGTGTGTTCAAAACATTTACCTTGTTCTATGGAATTAACCTCACATGTAACGTATAGGCTGTGCTACGTCATAATCAAATTTCCTCGTAGTATATGATATGTAAAAGACTAAACAAAATCTGCAACTAGAAGTTTCAATATAGAAGCATCAGGAGCACAAGCAATAATGGGAGGCCACGTCGTGTCCAACTGGAAAAAAATCCGCCTGTTCATTCTGCTTTCTCATTCGAATTATGAACGCTGAAGGAGAAAGTTAAAGAGATTTTATCACAAGGTCCGAAAATTTCGTCGACATCTCTCAACCAAAACAAGGAAACCTCATTTCTGCAGGCTAGTTTGTGTATTCTGGGGGATCTCGTTACTAGTTCTAGAAATTTGAAAATTTCATTAAGCAAATAGCACAAATCAGCTTCAATCAAAATACCCGAATACGCGTATAACGAAATTCTGTAAGTGGTTGAACTGCAAGCGACCTCTGCGAAGCATGGCTCTCATTAATGTTGCGCTTTTGTTATTAGAAATAGGACTAAGTATCTCACTAACCACAACCCATTTCTTGAACAAAGTCGAAATTTCTCCGATCAGGTGCGTCGACTGCAACGGAACGCAACGGAACAGCGATCGGTCTCGCTGACTTGCTTTAGTCGTCCTATCTGAAACGCAAGACTCAATAATTGATCTTCGGCCACTACTTTAGTGCGTTTATAGATAATCGCTCTCTCCTCTGCTTCCACAAAAGTAAATAGACAAGTATTTTCACTTTCTAAATGACAGTTAGAGTTATGTAAATCCACCAGGGAAAACTCAACTCAAATTGGCTTCCATTCTTTCGCGTTCAAGTCAGCCTATTCAAAAGCGTTTGTCGTATCGAAAGCCAAGTAATAAAAACATGCTATCTCTTTACCTTTCTCCTCATCCATCACACTAAACGCACTTGTGGATAAGCATGTTCAAAGCACCACAATGTATGCGCAGGGTGAAAGCATAAGAAAAGCGTCAAAGTTGGAGCGAAATTAGATTATCAAAAATAGCAAAATTTTGAATGGTGCTATAATCATATATAAATATATATTCGTAACGGAAAACTTACTCCAAAGGCTTCATGCATATGATTTACAGTCATCGCAATCTCAAACATCTATACTTACCACTTTTTCGGTCATTGAATCCGAGACTTTTAAGTAACATCGCTTGTGGCATTCAAGGCCTTGGAATCTTTATGAACTGCTTTTTTCTTCGTAATCTTTTATCACACATCCTGTACAACTCCCACTTCTTAAGTCGTATTGTAGCCTCTTATTCATCTTCCACAGAGGTTTTCGAAACAAATCATACGTTGCTCAGGCTGCTAATTGACGGTTTTTGATTTCCTTACGATCGCCGTAGTGCGCTGTTCGAGACGACTCTCTTTGCAATTTTGAGAATGGGCCGCCCACGGCAACTACATTTTGAACTTGTGGGAAGGCAGTGTGAGAGGGGCCAAGCCCTGTTTTTGTCAGATCTTGCGTCACTACCTTTATTCTTCTATGAACAACCCAACTAACACTGATTTATACAGTTAAATCAGATATCCTTGTACTATAATCTAAGTACAATTTACAGTGCTTGCAATCTGAGGTTCTTAAACGTCACGCTACTCTCGACTATCTTGTTGGAGCTCCATCTAACTTCCATCTATATGAAACGTACTATCAGCAGATATCGAGTCCTGAATTATTTATTGCGGCTGGCAAAACTTTTTTTTTGTGACTTGCCATCAGAACATGCCTAGCCGGAAGTCTGCAGCTGTGAGCGGATTGTTTTGGAGGGATCAAGGATGATAGACTATAAATTGTTAATCTTTTCGGATTTTCCGAACAGTCCTCCAATAGAAGTTTAGTGCAGTCTTTAGACACGTTTGCATAAATAAATGAATGGACAACCGGCTATTTTTCCGTTATCCGGGAAGAAATGAAGATATTTCTTTCTGGACAAAGACTTTTCATTACACTTTTAGAAATTACTCAAAAATCCCAAATCTCCGGTTACCATGCTACGTAGCGATGTAACAGAAAGAAAACTTGTAATTCACACGCGCATATTTCTTGCAGGACAGAACTAATTCCTGAAACTATGAGTAACTATTCGATAGCGCTAGTTTTGGGCGATTTCAACGTTGTGCTTAATTTCTCAGAAGACCTTCTTACTGCAATCTAGCTGGGAAAGTGAGATTGTGCTCAAATGCGCGGGAATTTTTTTTTTTCGGCTAAACGGATAGGGATGGGCTCAGCGAGGGGGAGGGATGGAGACTGCCGGTGGCTCCAACACGGCGATCGGCTGATTACGCCGTCACACACGTAAGAGCATTTTTTAATGCTTAACTGGAGATTTTTTTTCCACTTCGGAAAAGTCTATGTAAAATGTGTGATTCTGATGCTAACAAGATTTCTTCCACAAGTTCATGTGCTCTGCGTGCTTCCACTGAAGGAATAGTAAAAGCAAGCGGCGAGTGTGAAACATAATTTGTTTGTAGCGTAGAAAAGGGTCTTTACAAAAAAGGGCAAATAGCTATAGTAGTCAGAGATTTATGCTTTTGAATGATTACCACCACTCTTATCAAACTTTCTTGTCCACTGAAAGAGACTGTTTCTTCATCTAATCCCGGTAAACGGAAAGGAGCCGAATAACCTTATTTATAATGCAGCGAATGAATGATTTCAAAGCATCAACAAGCTGTTAACACCTGATAGCTGTTTTCGGAAGGCGAAGGGTAATCAAGAAATGGGCACACAGTCGGATCACTCACCGCGCATTCTGACAACGATAACTTTGATCTCGTCTTGTGTCCTCCACTTTTTTGTATACTGTAACACGGGATTGCAAAAGTTAATTCAACATCAGTATAATCTATGTCCGCATTTCAAAGGTGTTCGTGATCACTTTTGATAAAGAAATGATCGAAGTTGAGCTTTTCAGTCACTAACTTTATGCAGTAGCAGATTTCTCCACAAGTGTGAACCTAAATTTCACTACAAGCGAAAGTTAGAACCTTTGACTCAGCAGTGCATGAAATACGGATAAAGTGACTGAGCAAAGAAGGAATAAAGCAAAAGTAAGCGGCTACAGGAAGCGAGATTACTAAATTGAGGAAATCAGTTTTTTTCACACCTGCGAAAAATTCTCGTGTTATGTCTGTTTCACACAGCATCGGTTATTGTTAATCCATGAAATGTCGCACAATCATTTGCATAAAAATTAGAATGCGTTGAAGGAAATGTACACGACATTGATTCTTGAAAAGCGCGCCGTTTCGGCAAGACAATGCCAAACCTCATACCGCTAAGATGATAAGGAAAAGTCTGATGAATTGAAGGGAGTCGAGGTCTTGCCACGCCCAATCTACGTCCAGGTGCTACGTCGTCGAATTATGGTTTTTTCCGCTCAATGTAACATTTCCTGAGTGGTCGCCGATTACAGATTTTATCAAGTCAGAAAGGCACGTCAGAAGTTTCCGATTCAAAGCCCAAAAAATGGTATTTCAAGGAGATCCTAAAATTTACAGATTGGTTGGCAGAAGGTCGTGGATAGTGATGGTCTCTACTTTGAAGAATAATTATCGTTTTTTTTATTGAAATTATGTGTAAACTTTAAATTTTCAGCGGGTATCGAAGAATGTTTTCTTCAATCTAGTAAATTCTTTAATAAAAATGAGTTGATCTTTACTACCGCAGCCGTTTAAACCTGCTATGGTGATCGAGCCCCACGTCATTGAAGTGTACGCAAAAATGCGCCTTATGATCTTTATGGACAGTTTATGAAATCTTGGAGAAAGGTATAGAACATCACTTTCTTGAGACTATCATTTTACTACTCCGCTGCTTGACATAATTTTCTTGTATATTTATCCTCTACGTATTCGCAATATCCTTCTGAAACTGCTCTCATTATTCTTAAAAGCTTTTGTATAATCTGCGTAAGTAATGGCAGAGAAATCATATGAAATGGTATTGTTAGCTTATCACAAACTCTTTACGGTAGTTAAAGTGTATTTTTATGACTTATTCAAGCTTCTTATGTCTATGGAATCCATTCTACCGTTCGAAAATGGCTTTTTGAAAGTACAGCTCACTAGAACACCTATCCATGGGCCAATTTTGAGTTTAATAAGCTATAAAATGACGTTGAAGGCTTAGAGGATGTGACTTATGTAACGAAACAGTTGTCAGAAAAGACGTGGTGATCAGATGTACAGTCCAGAATGTGCAGCACCGTAGATTCGAAATCAGTGCGCATGATTGTGAAGTGATTATTATCTCTGGTACGATATTCCAGAACATTCACCAATTCATGGTGCACTGGTATCACTATCATCCCAACCTGGTCCATTGTAGAACTACCAACTTTCATATCCATTCATCCACTTCTCTTTCGCAGCCAGAAATGATGAGTCATATCGCGAAAGTGTATCAGCTCAGTGTGCCCACTGCTACCTCAGCACTAACAGAAATAACTCGGTTTTTTACTTTGAGCAGATATATCTCAAGGATTCTGAGATGCGAGCGATGTTCGCAGCCTGTTGTTAGCTTTGAGCCTAGGATTGCCCCTACGCACAGCTCACGTACTATCCATTACACCGACTTAGGCCCTTCCCTCGCCGTTCTCACAGCCATATTTGAACTCTAACGGTGCTATCAGCAACTTAATACAGCCGAGAATAAAATAAAGCAAGGGCTTTATGTGTAGTGGATAAAACGTCAACCCCGCCAAGGTTAAATTGACGTTGCGATAGCTCTGCTAAGGTCCAGAATTTTTACTCATATCTCAAAATTGTCGTAGTCTTATCTCACTTTATACCTTTTCTTAAAAAGGTATAGGCAGTGAATGAAAGTTGTGACAGGTTCTCCTTGGCTAGAAAAAAACAAATAAAAAAAGGACCCTTTTTCCGTACAAGAACATTTCATAAAAGTGTCATTGATCATTTGATAATCCCTGATTTTCTTCTTTAAGCCAAACACGAGGTGTTACGAATAAACTTTATTTGACAGCTGAAGCTTCGGTAGCTTGCCTTCTTCAAAGCCTGGAAAGGTCAAATTTTCCACAATCCAATAAGCCAAACACCTTCATTACTCCTTTAGAAAAGATCACCAGACCTAGATTTCAATCGCATCAAGCACAAAATCAACTCTCAACATACTCACCGCTTTTTATATAGTGGATTGCGGACAATTTGACCTTTCCAGGCTCTGAAGAAGGCAAACTGCAAAAACGTCAGCTGTCAAATAAAGTTTATTGTAACACCTCGTATTTGGTTTCAAGAAGAAAATCCGGAATTGTATTAAAGCATGCCGAGGTTAATAGACAGTCGATCTTGAGAATAACTTGACAGCTTAAGTTTTTTGGCTAGTGCGCGACATAACCATTCTCACAAAGTCTTCATTATAATGCTTCAACGAAATGAAGACATTTGTGTTAGGCACACGCCTTTTCTCTCAAGACAGAGCTCTTTCTTTAGATAATTGGCAAACACTCGTAAGTTCGGCTTTCTATAAACCTTGGCATAATTAATTGATATATGAAAATCGAAGATTGCCTTTTCCAACGGCTACAAAACATTTGCCACTCGGGAATGTTCAAAAAGTGGAATGAGATCCTAAAACAACAATACACCACACCTGAATAGAATTCCTTCAAACTGCCATTAATATCGAACAAAATCAGCAGCGAGGTTGAAAGGTGCCTAAAAAGATATGGTCTTGAAAATTCTGTGGTAGTTATATATAGATATCCCACCTCCTCCTGCCCTTCGCCCCTACGCCATCAGCTGATCTGCAATAGACTTTACGATCGATTGTGCAAACCAAAACTGTATAGTGCTGCTCTAAGGGAAAGAAGGGGGATTGTATGAGCACTTTATTTGCTAACATGTAAGACATGCGGGAAGAATTTGTAGGCAAAACGAGTGGACCACTTTCCATCCGCACGAAAGAACATCTGGATAGCAATCCAAAATAAATAAAACCAAACCTTTAGGTTTACACAGGGCACAAAAACACACAACAAAGATTTCGATGTGACTGTAACGATTCCTAGCGCAGGAATCAAAACATCCACGCGCAAAACTCTCAAGGCATTTTGGATAAAAGGCAAAACCCCGAAATGAACCGAAAGGACGAATGTATCACCATCACGCAAGATTTCGCGCCCTTTTCTTCGTTTGCCCTTTTAAGCTGACCTAGGCAGCATATGAATAAGATCCTTCGAATCATTCAAATAGAGTAGTACTACATACGCCCAGGTTCTGAAGAAGACAGGTCGCCAAAATGTTAGCCAAATTATTACGACTATTTCACCAACGTTGCGTCAACTAATCAAGATTAGTTTTTTTCGACTTTCATATATTGACAATCATTCGATGGCGTAAGATTCAAAGATTTTGGGAGTGCTTGTTTTCTAGAAAGGCCGTTTCTCAGCAATGCAGCAGGGAAAATAAGATTAAGTCCACATACGCCAACATGGGTATTTTGGCGATTCTAAAGGATGAGGGTGGACAGGGCAGATGCGACAGGTTTTGACACGGCTGTCGATCGATTGACCCTTTTGTGGGCCATAAGGAAGTACAAATTTTTTATTCAATTCGGAGTCGTCTCTGCGTTTTGAAATAAGCTCCAGAATCCTTATACCAAAAAATCTTATCTACACGTTCATGTGCTTTTCGTGATTTCATCGAAGTAATTGTTGAATCCGAGACGGATATAAAACATAATTTCACTATGCCTGATAGTCATTCTTTGAGACACGCACGTGGCTTTCAGAGCCTGATACACTTGCTTCGATGACAGTATCATCAGTCGGGCGGTACCCTTCGCCTTTTGCCAATTCTTTCGGGGCGCCCTTGCCCTCCATACGAAAAGTAGGCGACGACGAACATTCTACACCTTCCACTAAGTGAGAATTACTGAATGGGCAGTGTTTTACACTAGATTGCTCTTGGACGGTACGTTAATATATCATACTCTTTGTTTCGGATGCTTTCTCAAAACCAAGCTCAAAAAATAGTGTGCCTGATGATCATTTTTGCGTGGCTCAAAAAATGATTATCGGGCATACTGAAATTTGCGCGTGGTCCTGAGAAAACACTCGTGAAGGGAAGTATAATTTTACTTTAAATCTTACAGAGTTATAAGAGAAGCTTTCAAAAAGAAGCCACGTATTGTATTAGTTAGAAAATCAAGATTACGAATGATTAGTAACAGTCTTACAAAAGTTCTTGTCCACCGAAGGAGGCCGCATTTTCATTTGTTTCCCGGTAGCCGAAGTGAACCATAGAATACACCGCAATTTATTTTGAACTTTCTTTGTAGTAATTAAAACATGGCTACAAATCTTTGCAAACAAAGGAAAAGTTTTCTAATTTTTGCGTGACAAAATTCTTATTTTCTGCAACTCGGTGATCATAATTTGATTCGAATTTCAATTCTAAAGATTTTCTCTCAAGAAAACCTGACTTGAGGGTATAAATATAGAAAAAACACCTTCAGAAAAATAGAATAACAGGCCATGAGTCTGCTCTGCAAGCAAGACACCTCCTATTCTCCTCGAGTATTGTCGAAAATTTATCGGATACTATCAAGCAACTAGGATCGTCTACTATGTGTCAAGCATGTAAAGTGCATTAGGCCTGCAATGGTCTTTCGCTTCCATTCACTATGTGGGATCTTATTCAGTGGTTGTATACAAAAATACTGACACCTTCAATTTGTGCAATGAGACCAACCATTAATGATGACAGTAACAGTGTTGAGATAGTAAGGAATTTTTTGTTTCAGTACACGCAAAAAGTTTAATGTGTGTCAACGCGTATGGGACCACGTAAAAATGCATGTAGGGTAATCAGAAAATGGAAATTACCAGAAATGCTCACAAAATAAGGAACAACCGAGCAACAAAGAGTAAGGTCCAACTAGAAGTGCAGAGCATTTACTTGGTTTTGCATCAATAATAAATGACGTGAGTTGAGACTGACTTACAGCGAGTACATAGTTAAACAGGTTGAGTTCTCATTCATGTCAGCACCCGCATTAGATCGCGTGGAAAAAGTAGTCACTGTGGAAGTATTCATTCGGGCACCCTAGTCGGAGACTAGACTCCGTGGAGCATAAGTCTCTGAACATTTTAGCTTTGCAAAGTTGCATATTAGAGCTCACATAGTGCACAAACTTAATGTTACAGAGTCATGCTGCTTCACGAATTTACAAAAGTAGCGAAGATTTTTTGCTTTCTCTTCTTTTGAAGACATAAATATAAAATTTGTAAGAGAGCCATTACATCTAGGGAAAATGGTGCTAGGGTGAGGAAAAAGAAAGAGAGAGAGAGAAAGTTGTTAAATTCAAATAAAATAGTACTGGTGTGATCAAAATTGTGCTAGTAGAGTGGTAATTATAGCTCGGTTCAGTTCAACCCATTACAAGTTTCAGGTTTCAGGGTAAATACAATCAGAGATTAGAGAATGTGATGGGAAGCGAACGTTACGATTTTGAGTAGTCAAGAGGGTTGAAAAAGTGCGTTGTAACAATATCTACTGAGGATGAATCGTTTGCAAATGTGTTTCAATGTCTCGAAGGTCACGCTATCATTGCAAAATTTATTTAACAAGGTTGAATTAAAAGAATGTTGCGTTTTGCTTTTGGACTAGATAGCCCGTTGTCTGAACTTTACACTGACGTTTTTGGGACTTATACGATTAATTTATGACTTTTACGGCAATTTATCGTTATGAAAGGATAGATTATTCATTGGAGAAACGCATTTTTTACATGAAGAATGCCCAGGTGTTCCATTATCCCCACCTTTCAAGTCAAAGGCATGTCCTTGGGAAAACCATATTTTGAGTTCACATTGTACATTCCTATCGACAGTTTTATGAGAAATTAGCTCGAAAACATTTCCACACTAAGCAAGTCCTAGAAGCAACATATATAAACGGAGCTTTAGTATCAGCCAGAAAAAGCATCGACAGAGTTTGCCTTGAACAATTTCAAGAGCACTTCCTTAGAAAAGTACATTTACAATGCGCCTCCTGCTTTTCAGTAGACTATTAGTAGTCATGCGATAGCTAAAAAATAGATATCTCAGTATTATGATTGGTTCATAATAAGGCTTTTCTTACGAAGTAATACTAGAGGGGAAAAATACGCTGCTCTTTCGGGATAGTTATCTCATTGTTAGAACTTCGCCGAGGGCACTGTTGACAGTTTATATAGTGAGACTTGGATGGTCTGGACACTTCATCATCTTGAGGGAGCGACATATTATCAAAGGAACTTCCGTAAGCTATCTTAGTAGGAAGTACGCCAATAATTCTTAAGAGTTCGTGCTCAACAAGAAGCTACAAAATTGAATTTACTCTCAACTCTTACTCTCCATTTCTGTCGCACATCTTTCAGGTGTAAGACCGTCTATTCCGGCTAATCGTCCCTTCTATCGCCACAGATATGTCTGCTGAAAATTGATTACTTCGGTCATATGAGAAACATGTATATGAAATCAGAAAATATTACAACCGATGCATTTATGTTCTTGAATTTGATTGTAGACATAAAAATGATGATGCATTTGATTATTCGACAATTTTTAGCCATAGTGTATCAAAGTCATTTGTGGCTGATGTAAAGAATGAAAGATGGATATGATTGAAATATAAATGAGTATGAATGAGACAACTGAAAACTGAGGAATGACAACTCGAAACCTTGAAACGCAGGATTCTAGTGAGGAGGATTGGCAATATTTATCTTACAAATAGCTGATAAGGATATGTCTTGTTTTAGCCGATACTAGTGTTATATAGACGCCTCTTCGTCCTATTGGGACTCATCATTAGCACCCTCAATCGGTTCCTTCAATCCTTGAGGTTAAACAACCTCTAAAGGAATCTACGCCGAATAAAAATTAATCACCCCAAGTCGGATGATAGTATTACCTGACTTTGTGGTGACCGGCAGTTGATCTTGCGGCTTCAAGTCGAGCTGCCTATATAATAACCTCTCTCCTCACCTCCTATGATTTGTTCGCGATTCAAATCCTTTTACTGATGATAAAAATAAAAATTTCATTAGAGGACTGCCGCATTGTGACTGTAGCTCGTCGCGAAACCACGTCGCGTGCCGAGCCCACATTTCAGCTTGGTCGACAAGTACTTAAACAAAGAAAAAACCCTAATTAACAGACGAAAATAGTGCGTCACTTTTTGAGTACAGTGTACTCCTAAGTTCATTGCTTAGAATGATATATATATATATAGTATATATATATATATATGCGTTGAATATGGGTTTAATTAGCAGCGAAACCTCAAAATCATTTACGACCAAGTAATTTCTACGAATGCTAGTAACAGTGTTTCATAATCTAAATACATTGCTGTACAATATACACACAAGAAGGGCTAAACAAAAATCGTTCAATAGACGAAACTCGAATTGATCACCAACAAGCATTTCGCTTCCAGCGCATAAATACGCCTCTGTTGACAGTGTCGAAAAGAAACATGTGGAAATTCAAATGTTCAACATTGTTAGAAATAGCACTCTAGGGCTAGAATGGGATACCTTCAATATAAAATGCAGTTCGAAATGTCCAAAATATACATGCTTGTTGTATAGACGATATCAGAATAGCTTTAGCCAAGCCACGTGAATCTGACGCCTGTCAGGATACTGTTCTCTAAGAAATAATCAAAACAGCTGGTAATAATTCCCTGCTTTTCGCTTTTAAACCAAACAAATTTTATATAACAATTTATTCAAATACCCGACGTCTTGGCTGTTTCGCGTTTTTTCGGAGTTTAGAAGATTAGGTCATTTTCCACAACTCAGTCGGCCTATCACCTCCCCTACTTTATCATAAAATCCATCAACATAGATATCAATCTCATCAAAAGCAGAGCAACCTTAAACAATATTACCTTTTTATGTAAATCCTTCACTGAGCTGTCGAACTAATTATCAACGGTGCAGAGATCACATGAACTCCAAACGCACTCTCCCCCAGAGTAACAGTCTTACATACTGCCTCATGTTGCGTGTGATGATGAGGATTATCTCTGTGGTTTATGTTTGCATCAAAAGTGCTTATCCAAAACGCTTTCGAAATCTTACATACCGATGTCTTATGTTCCTACGCGAGGATGGTGAGTACTTTGAAGGTTGTTGAGTGTCTAATGGGGCTGAAATCCAATTCAATGAGTCTTTTCTAGTGAAGGAATGGAGATGCTTGGCTGGCTGGGATGTGGGCAATCATATCTTTCCAGGCACTGAAGAAGGTGGAACAGTCAATATTTCAGCTGTTGGAATATATTGTATCACTGACACCACGCGTTTGCTCAAAAAAGCACTTATGGGAGAACGTCCAGGTTGAATAGATATTTAATTAGGAATAATGTAGTACCGTTAACGATCAAATCCGTTTTGTTAAGCATTTGTCCAGCTGCAATGCAATAAATCTTCCTCCTGATTCGCGTAATGCTATTAGTTATGAACGCTGTATATAATTTGAGTTTCAAAAACGAAGATCTAATCATATAGCAAAATAACGAAAATAAAACATGTCATGCACAGATCTTTGTTATTAATTACTTGTGGAACTGTGATAAACAGAACAAAACAGCAAGATTTTGACTTGTGCTTTCACGACTAATATTGAAAGCTATTGATAATAAATACTTACAGAAAGATTGCAATAAGTGAATAAACCTTATCTTACTAAATGAGTTTCTATGTAAATTTGATGGCTAAAAAAGTTTTTTTTTGGAAAATGGAAGACGGCACCTGTATACATTCGTGAATTAAAAAGGATAAGGATAAAGCTCTCGGCGTTGATTAATCCCTTAGGGATGCGCCATGCATTCGACTTCACTTTCTAACTTCGTTTGAGGTGATTGAATGCATATCTGGCCTTTACAATGACTCGCGGTGGCCTCCTGCTGAACCGAGTCAGTGCTGCTTATCCTCCCAGACAAGTCTGAGACCTATCTGGTACCAATTTACCGACCCCGGAGGGATGGATGGCTTGGTGGGCCATGAGCGCGAGATCGAACCATTGACCTCGTGTGCGACTCAGGGCACCTCTAACCACTGCGCCACATGCGCCACATTCGTGAATTAGTTACAGCTATTTCGGCTTTTCATTTTTCCAGTCAATTCTCTCAGAAAAATCTACTTCTAGACTACTCACCGAACAAATTTACGAGTTCAGTTTTCTTTCTAGCTTTTTGCTTCAATTAATTTTTACGATGAGGCTCGTAATTTCTGATTATTCCAAGCTTTCGACATGGTTTATGTTGTAGAGCGCATCTTCAATCGGACAAGAACCATGCTTGAGGTAAAATCTGGAAAAATTTACCTTTTACATGGTTATCGTGAAGCCGACACCAGAAGTGCTCTCGTCGAACTCAATCTTATGGATATTATACGTCGTTGAGCTCTGTGCTCTTTTTTTCGCGTTCTGCACTATTCCGGTACTCGTCAGGGCTCTTGGAAAAACAGCACTATTTCACAAAAACCTCATCCGAATCACACAGGTGAGTGGAAGATCGTTGGCATAAATTTTCTGCTTACTGTCTATTTCTGAGATATGCTCTTGAGCGCAGCTAATTTTATGAAGATTTCTATAGTAAATTACCTTGCTGGATATGATCACTGGTCAAAGATGAGAAGCACAGAAAGTTCTTTCTATGCTTTGTTCTCAAAGACTAGCGTATTATCCGTTAAAAAACTTGTACATGAAGGCAACAGTAAGACCTAGTACCAAATCTGACCCAATGACAGTACCTGATGTGTGCGAAATATCCGGCCGAAACAACTTGTCTGAGACTTATACCAAACAGCGACTAGTGCTTGTCCGAGAGGAGAAGAGTGGGAGGAGTCACTACGCATGGCACTACCACTGACATCAGAGTGATAAGGAGAATTATACCCTATAACAAGGACAGGAATAAGTCAGAGCGAATTCAGAAGGAGTTCTGAAACTACCCTTCATATCAGACGAGGTAAGTGCCATTACAAAGTCTCAATCAGAGGTGTGGAAAACTGTAGGAACTGTGGAAATTCGACTCAACACATTACGCGTCAGTTGGTTCTGAACTGCCTGTACGCCTGTCTCTTTGGAACGAGTGGCTGCGTGATATGTCCTAATTGTAGAGTATGTCCTAGTCCTTTCATTATTATTTGAGCCAACTTGTCATGTGGTCTGGTAAGGGCTCTGTACAGCCCGATACACGTGTTTCGTCCATACAGACTCGTCAGTCGGGCAGATCACGTCGTCTTTCGATACTTTTATAGTCAGTTCTCTCGAGAGCTCTGGCACCCCTACAGAGAGTCATCAAAGACGAACGTTTTACACTTTATGTCAAGCGAAATATTCACCTAACACAGAGCGCTTGCGCACTCGATTGCTCTTTGGCTGGTATTTTATCATATTATACCTTTACTTCGAGTGCTTTATTGAGACCACGCTCAGATTCCACAGATCCTTTCATTGTTATTTGAGCCAACTTGTCATGTGGTCTGGTAAGGGCTCTTGTACACCCCGATACACGTGCTTCGTCCATACAGACTCGTCAGTCGGGCAGAACCCGTCGTCTTTCGATATTTTCATAGTCAGTTCTCTCGGGAGCTCTGCTCTAACGTACTATAGAAATATTGAAAGACGACGGGTTCTGCCCAACTGACAAGTCTGTTAAGACGAAACACTTGTATCGGGCCGTACAAGAGCCCTTACCAGACCACATGACAGGTTGGCTCAAATAATAATGAGAGGATCTATTGAAATTTGAGCGTAGCCTTAATAAAGCACTCGAAATAAAGGTAAAATCTGTCCTATTCGTTTCGATCGGTTTTGCAACATTGAAGTCGAGCGTTTTCGTACAGCAAAATTACTTTACTTTGCAGATTTATCAGCCAGAGGTAATTTAAATTGTTATGTTTTGGTACCATTTCATTGCGAATTTTCATGCAAACATTTTGGTATACAACTTGTTTGTACTTGTTTTAAGATGCAGCTCGCTCTAAGCTACATTAATCTTCGAGTCTCTTCACTGGCGTCATTCGTGCATGGACAGTGAGCGTATTTATTCCCACGGCAGCTCCATACTATAGCAAGTTAAGGAAAGTTGTATTCCAAAATGTGCATAAAAAATGCTTAATTGAACGATACCAGTACCAAGCAATTTCAATTTTTAATGATTATTAAATCTGCAAAGTAAAGCTCCCACAAATGAAATGTTTGGGTATTAAAGACGTCATCTTCAAAGTCTTATGAAAACCACCATGTAAATATATGTCTGATGATTATTTTTTTAACCATGTATGTAATCTGTTATGGGAAAAGTTATACAACCCAATACATGTGTTTCGTCCTTGACAGCCTCGTCAGTTGGGCAGTGCACTTCGTCTTTAGCCATATGCGTGGCTCAAGAAATAATCATTTGTCAGGTATACTGAAATCTGACTGTGGTCTTATGAAGACACTTGAAACGAAAGCTGCATAATGTAAAATATTTTGTTTACAAAAGACGTACTATTAAATAGCGTATTAACGCACTTTCAAACAAAAAATTTACATATCATTGCCTTTACCACATTTGCAGCAAGAAATAATTTAACGGTGGAGTCGTATTTGTACACCTGATAATTCGCATTTGATCATAGATTCGTTCTCATATGACATAAATGGGAGGAGTTCGTCTGGCTTTGTTGTTAGAGGGCCCTGCAACACACTTGTGGTCGATGGTTCACTCCTGCACACAGGGCTCACCCGTGGCCTTATAATCCGGTATACGTCGCAAATCATTGTGCATTTCAGATATGTATTCAGTCGTTCTATCGACGCATAAAGAAGTTAATTGTATGGAGCATCGATCAGGGGATCAATAATGAATGAAAGCTTTTTCATCTACACCCCTGCAAGGCGACAGACATTTTAGCCACCAATGGCCTTGCTAGGTCATGCGTCTGTGGCGTAGAGACAGTTTAGCACCTAGAGATAGTAACCCACTTATCACTGCAGAGATTTTTTAAATGAAATACTGAGTAGCTCAAATGCTTGTGCTGATTTTTAATGCTAATTGGCACTATTTGCAGGCTTATTTCCTGTCGTTTTATGGCGGGTTTTTTAGCTCGCATCATAATTATTCTCTATCAAGACAACGTGTTGGAAGCTGAAGGTCAGTTCTGAGCTATGGATAAGGTTTATATCTGCGCACTTGAGTCATTTTTAAATTCGATTTTGAATGCTCACCTCAAAGATATGAAAGTCAATAGCATGATAATCGAATGAGTGAGTAGTGCTGAAAAAAAAGTCACATCACCTTGAGCAGCTGTCGCTATTTCTGACTAGAATATTCGTAACCCTTTGATTAGAATTTTTTTCAAAACAACGACTATTTTAGCACATTTAATCCTTACGTGTGCTTGTAAATGACAATACTTTACTTAGGCGCTGTCCAAAATTTTTCACATCTTTCATTCATGAAGCAAACCACATGCATTATGATGAATTTACGCAAACAGATGAGATTTCGGCGGATTTTGGCTAATTTTTACAGCCTAAAAAAGTCAGGATATCTATGACCTAGTAAGCCAAGCACCTCTATTACTTCATTTGAATTTCCAACGTGGAAACCAATCTGTGGAAATCAACTGGCTGATAATGAACCTCTTTCATCGAATTGACAGCTCCATAACCTCGCCGTAGTAACCGTGATAGCGATGATTCCTCCTAGCGTATGAAGGTGGCGACTTCTACTTCAAAATCCCGGGATATCTGTCTGTGACTTATGCGAGTCTACAGGGATAATTGATTTTGATTTGGGCTTGCCGTTTAGACGTTTTCTTTTACACAGATACAAAGTGGCCCCACCCGCTTCTCCACTATATTTCTCGTCTCACACTTTACGAGAGACTAGATAAAGTGTATCTGCACCCATACAGTCATCGTCTGCACCGTTAGGGCATATTATGTACCCCTGTACTCTTGGTGCAGTTGAAATCTGAGCTTGGTAATTTTATCTGCTAAGATAACGAAGTGTTTGGCTGACTGGATTGTAGACAAACTTTCCTTCCAAGCTCTGGAGAGAGCGGAACCGCCGAGATATCAACTATAGGGCAAATTCTACTACAACAACCACGTGGTTTGGCTTATGAATGATAAAATAATACCTGTGTGAACCATAAGAAATCGTCTTCGGCATAAGCTTTGATTGATGAGTCGGTGACATTCGTAGTGCTGTTCTGCGTCGATGATCAAAGCTCAAGATTTGCTTATATTGACTGTGTGCTTGAGAGCAGCTAAAAACACTGCTTGTTAACAGTCTACTAGAACGTTTGAGAAGCTGACGATTTTATAGGATTGAATATTTATTGCAATAATGGTGTGTTCAGAGAATCCCGTTCATGCCGGATTTCTCGCCGCTGCCGCTGTCCTTCGATGTCATATACGGATTTTTATTGGATTTTTCCTACCTTCTGTCATAATAGAGCGTTTTTTCGCTTCCAGATGCATTGCAGATTATGAGAAAGTTTCTCGGCCATCGATTCCCACGATAACATTGATGACAACGGTAACGTTGGCAATATTTTGCGCTGTAATTACTGTATTGGGTGGAGTTCTATGGGTGATTTTTGCGAAGCTGTACAAACAATCACGATCAACTTATTTCAGGTTTCTGTCGTCTTAGTACCATTGTTCTTGAAACATTCATCGTCGATGTTGCATCTGTGATAATCTACATTTATCTATTTCTTGAAAATCGTGCGAAATTGCGCGCGATCAATCGAGCAGTTTGTGGAAGGAAAGTTAACTACACTCTGAGCATCAAATTTCAGCTCACCGAAACGTCAGAGTAATGAAGGTGTTTATATAATTTACCTGATTATTTTTTTTATTCTCTCGACCCGTTATCCATTTTGTTGAGCCAATCGCAGTACTTGTGGAATTTTTTATTCGTTCTCTCACATTCATTGTCTCGAAGATCTTCCAAGATTTCGAGTGTTGTTTCGACTGCTACTCAAGGAGTTCACGTTACTTGTGAACACTGATCTCGCTGCAATTATGGGGGTAGCCAGACTGGGGCTTTCTCATGCGTCGCGCGAAATCTTGGAGAGGGATTTGAGCCGGAGTGGATTCTGACACAAAAGTAATCCTCCTCGCTCAGGAACATAAAGCATCAGCGCGAAGGATTCCAGAGGCGTTGTGGATTAAAATGACCAATCTAGTCAGAAGGTTCAAAAAGAGTGCTTCGTAATCAGTCGTGATGTGAATATAAGACTGCTGTTCTGATGGGTGAGGTGCATTAGGAGTCCATGTGATCTCATTTCTGTGATCACCACATGAATCATTCCGTGGATCACATACAGAAAGCGATGAGTATGTTGGAAGTTGATTTTGTGCTTGATGCAATTGAAATCCGGGCCCAGTTAATTTTTTCTAGAGGTGTTCAACTGATTGGATTGCGAACAAGTTGATCTTTTTAAGCTTTGAAGAAGGCGAGACTGCCGAAACGCCAGCTATTTGGATAAGGTATAGTATAACATTTCGTGTCTGGCTTAAAAGAAACTAAGGAATTACTTACTGTTATAGTATATGCTTTCCTTTCTTATCATTAGGAAATACCACTACTTGATATCACTATTATTACATCATTATCTGATAACATGTATTGAGCCTTTGAGTCTGTTATTGCACTTATATATTGCAGGACAAGTGTTTCGGCTTTACAGCCTCATCAGTTGCACGATGCCTTAAGGTTCAGTCACCTCTTTGAATATACCCTTCTATGGAGTAATCGAAGCCAAACTATTTACACTTGTCAATGAAAACACCCAACGAGCAATGTTGTACAGTCGATTGTTCGTGACTGGTAAATCGTATGATGTCATATGTCATACACACGGGACGCACCTGCTTGTCAGCTAGAGCGCGTGTTAGAGTGTGCTGGACGTGGATTAATGAGGAGGCCCAATCGAACGCATTGGCGAACTTACATGTGGAGTGCAATCTATGGTATTTGACTCGAGATTTTTTTTCCGCTTTGGAAGAAACTCCACATAAAAACGTATGATTCTGAAACTGCAAGGTTTCCTCTACACCTTTATATGATTTTCATGCTTCCATCAAATAATAGTAAGGGTGCAAGGTAACGTAAAAACATAATATTACTTTGAATGCGACAGCGTTATCCAAAAGTCTCTTCAGAAATGGAGTGTGCCGCAGAGGAAACGGTGTGGAGTTTCCTCTGCTGTTGTTTGTGCCTAAGTGTCTTGTTGTCGACGATCTTTTGGGCACGATGCCTTGCATGCTGGTGTGCTGATCGAGAGAACTATAGGTGTTAGTCAAGCAATATATGTTTTGGGTTAAGAGGGACTTTGTCCTGTAGTGGGGGCTTTCTGTTGAGGGCCCCGACCTCCCAGCTACCCCAGGTTGAACTACGTACTGTAGTGAAGGCTGTGTGCTGCGATTGTCTCTCCTGAGGACCACGTGGATCTTATAGTTGTGGCTGTATCTGTGTTCGCTCTCCTTTTGATTGCTGCCGTGGTATCTATTGAGCGTTTCTCCGCATGACACCAGTCAGCAGTGAGTGGAATTACCATGTTTTTCCTATAAAAGCTGCACCGAGGGAAGCATCCATTGGTAATATACATGCGAGCGATGGGAGTCTATGTACATAAGAAGGATCATTAAATATGGGGCCGGATGCTTTACTCTTAGCTGGATGCTCACGCATGGCTAGTTGTAAAGCTCTACCGCGTTGTACATGCTTCCGACCCATGGCAGCAAAGATCGCACTTTGACGATGACTCAGCACTCTGTGCCGATGGCATATCAACGTTCAATGACATTCTTATACAAGTGGCTACCACAGGTCATTGCATATCAACACCAAATGGAGGAGACTAAACCGGTCGGCTTGTCTCAGTAGTACGACCAAAGAATTCGAACTCGTTCGTCCGTAGCATGATTCTCTAATTGGTCGACACTGTTAGTTGGCAGTCACGAACAGAAAGAGTGGAAAGAAATAGCAAGAAAGCCTTGCGAGTATACGGTACACGACATCGTCCATGTCAGTTTTACAGTATGACGGGATGTGAAAGCGGTTTTATCTCTTTTTATGAGCGCCGGGTAGCTGCGCATTTATGCGAACTCCAAAGATTTCTCGGAGCAGAGAAGCTATGGTAAAATAAGATGTATGCTTTACTTGATATTTTTTTTGCAGTTGAAAACTCCCTATCAGGTTGCTATCCGTTTCTATATTGCTACAATCGTGATTCACTTTGACTTCGAGCCCAACTACGTTGAACAAAAGGAATTGTTGATTACTTCTCCGAGCGCATAACGTATGTGGTAAAAAATCTTTCTATTTCAACGTCGCCATTGTAAGGCTTACGTGTAAGCAAGAACCATTGAAGCAACTATCAGAGACGACCAACAGAATCTCAAGACTGTTATTATGACTGTGGGGCTATCAGTCATCTCGTTTCATCTCTTTTCTTCTTGTAAAAGACAAACTCTTTCAAATTTAGAAAAATTCAAGAGTTTCTGAGTAAAGCTGACTTCGCCATACCTCTAATGCGGCATTGATACACTACTTGAAATCAAAGTTTAGGATATTAATATCAAATTGCCTTACAAATAGCAACAAAATTTTCCTCAACAGTAAAAAAATGTTTTATGTCTCAAGAGCCTCAGTGGTACTCTGCTAGCCCCAACAGATACTTATGCTCAGCGAATGTTAGGAAAATCGGTATCCTATACTTGGTCAACAAGTGAGAGCAGCATCTATGCTATATGACATGGACACCTGTTTGATTTCAAAATTATGAAAGTAGATTGAATTAAAACATTTGCAAACATCAGAGTGCATACCAAACTGCGTCAGTTTTACTTTATATCGCCTCTATTGAGAGCTTCTTCCGTAGAAGTCAGGCAACCTATTTCCTCATTCCGCAAGGATATGAGACCTGCTTAAAACAGAGCAGGTTGACCTAACGACCATGTGTTAGCTACACAGCATATCCAACCTCTGCGCATTGTATTTCCTTCTGAAATTACTTTGGATCTAAATAATTTCTATATTTGGTGAGCAATTTTTATAACTCAAGCCAACTGCATTTATGGTTGTATCAAGATTTCAATTTCCGCATTTTCTCACATGCCTATGAAAATAACAACACCGAAACGTAGGTTTGATAGATGTGCCTTCAACGACATTGAGTTAGATAATTCTTCGAGATTTTGATAAAATCTCGCAACTTTTCAGACTCTAATGTTCGTCTCAATCGTCAATGTGATGTCGGCTGTGAATGTAGGCTTGCTACTGCATTTAGCTATGAGCGTCTTTCCTAGATCATCAGTTGAAAGTCAAGTGTGCTCCGAGCTCTTGCATCTCAGCCTTGCTGTGTAAGTGGTGAACTTTTGGTTATCTATAATGGTAACATATGATAGTGCAGAAAACGTCATTGAAAAATACAAATCACAGTGGAAAATGATTTCACAGGCACAGCCATAATTGTCCTTACCGCGACCATAAGGCTTCCAGAACTCCGTGAGTGCATATGTCCACTGAAAGATGGCCTCAAAAAATCTCTTTCCATTTATGTACTCTAGTATAACCTTGTTTTCTAACCACTATTTAAAATTTTTGGTTTTCTGTATGATTAATTCTTAAGCTAACAAATATGAGATCAAACATAAAACTTCAGTGACTTTCTAAATTCTGCCATAAATTACAATCAATATAAACATCTTTCAAAGAGTCTTCCGAGAACATTTCGAAATCGGTTGTGATCACTAGCCTGAGTTTTTCAGCTGCTACGACATTATCATTATGATTTACTTGGTAAATGTTGGAGTGCTTCGTACTCGTGTGATTTATTGGAGACGTCGAGTTGTCAAAAGCCAGGAAAATCCGTCTCATGACAAAGAGCATCAAAAACTCACACAACTCTATTTTATCAACTAAGGAGCTCTTGGAGTGAATCGGCAAAACATTTGAAGAAGTGATAGCGGTGCGAATAAATTTGATTAACAGAATCTTCTGATGCTATGATATGGTGAAGAGTTTTGTATGTGACGACACATCAGAAAACATCAACATTTTTGTTACGTATTTTTTGAAAAAAACTAAAATGCATTTGTAGTTTCAAGGGACTCTAACGAAATGCCATCGAACATTGCCTGATTAAGAGACAGTGCCTTATTAACTTCGATATGTTTTCTTTGATAGATCATACTATTTTGAGACATTCTCAAAAGAAACGCCTTGACTGGCAAAAAAATGCCCCATTCCGATTGCTGTTTTATACAATGACGGCTGCTATTGTGTGTTATTTTGATATGAACTTGAAGTCATCACAATATTTTATTGAAGTTACAGTATAATCGTCTTCCTTGAATCGGAACGGTTTCAGTTAGTGTCCTCCTCAGTTCTTTCCTGTGATGGTCATTCTTGTTGTCACACATGTTGCATCGACGAAAGTCGTTCAGGGGATAAGAGAAGTCGAATGCAGGGTGATTTTTATTTCAAACGCTTGAATTAATCTTTCAAAAAGTACCTACAGATCAAAATGTTGCCAAAAACCATTATGGTAGAAAATGCTGATTCCTCCTTTTTCCCTTTGCTGACACAACACGAGCTTGCGATAAATATTTCTTGAGCAGCGGCTGTACGTTCACATTAAGAGTGAGGCAGGAGGAACTTCTAAGCTTGGCGTAAAAATAGCCATTCCTAATGCCTGCAAAAGGGTAAGAGCTTTTAGATTCAGATTTAGAGTGAAAACGATCGAAAAACGTGAACAGAGAAGTCTTAAGAATAAATAATATACCGTTCATTCTGCTCTTCATGTCTAATGAATTATTCACAGGTACTAAAAGTTGCTAAGGTGTGGTCTCACAGAAATCGGTAGCAGTGAAATACTACGATTGATAATTAAGTTCTGAGGCACTTCAACAAACATGTGATATCTCCCATGCAAATCACTGGAATATTACAGCTTCTTATGTGGGATTTCTCACTGGAGGCCCAGAAATTATTTGTCTTTATTTTCACTTTGCTACAAATTGGTGCGTTTATGGTCTTTTTACACGTTTTGATGGCTCAAGAGATTGCCAGATCGCACAATGCCAAAAATGCCAAAGATAGGTTTGATAAATTAGACGAAGTCGAGGTTCTGCCGCATTCCGCCTACAATCGAGATTGAGTTCCATCCGACTTTGGCCTTTTCCGACCATTGCCGATCATTTTTGAAGGGTCGCTTATTTAAATCGTTCGATAAAGTTGAAGAAGAAAGTCAAGAGTTCTTTGAATTGAATTCGAAGAAATGGTACTTTGACCAGATCCGAAACTTGGCGTACCGATAGCAGAAAGTCGTAGAAAGTGATGGCCTTCATTTTCAAGAGTAGTTGTTACTGTTTTCACTGAATTCACGCACAAATCTCAAATTTTTTACTAGTGCCCCAGAACAGTCTTTTCAACTTATTGAATTCCATTAAGTAGCTCTAAGGTGCCATCCAGTTCGTAACCGTTTGTGACATTTTCTTTGCGAAACCAAAATGGCTCAATCTCTTGTAAAAGCACAGCGGATGAATACAATAGCAGAGTGAGCAGGCCACTTTGCGTCCATATGAAAGCACTTGGGAAGTACTAAGCACACACAGCACACGAGGATATAACGGAAATGGTTTTGAACTATCACCATTATCTCACAGAAATCAGGAGCATCTGCACAAAATAAACTGTCAAAACGTTTTAGATAAATTTCAAAAATCCGAGAATGAAGTAGAAGGAAGTCGCATTTGATCTCACGTGGTCCTCGCCGTGCCTCAAGCCTCGTTTTCCGACTTCAGAATGAATATATTAAAACTCATGCAAATACACATCTATGTGACTGATCCTCTTTCGATAAATAGAACCCTTAGAAAAAAAAGGCTGTTCACTATGCAAACAAGAACTTGTGTACTGTTTTTCCTGCTGAGTTTGATTGAGTAGATTGCTTGACAGCTTGACTTTTTCAGACTCTGGAAGAGGCGGAAGCGCAACAGAAAAGCAAACTTGAGTATGTGTGTGTGTGTGTGTACGTTGTGCATGTGTGTGGTGTGTGTGTGTGTGTGTGTGTGTGTGTGTGTGTGTGTGTGTGTGTGTGTGTGTGTGTGTGTGTGTGTGTGTGTGTGTGTATGTGTGTGTTCTATAGTATGCGCAATTCAAACACTAACACAGCAACAGTGATGAACTAAGAAAACAGAAGTATAACTCTTTAAGGATCAACGTGGATATGTAGGCGGCGTCGCGCTGTCACTTACGCGCCAGTCCTAGAGGTAGGCATCTGATGTTCGAGAATGTCGTGTTGCCTACGTCTGCGTTTACACGAGCGCCTTCATTATCACGATACGAGACTCTACCGCTACACTAGCTGATTGAGACCGTGAGAAAATTGATAGTGAGAAAAAGGCAGAGAGTACGCTTTGAGTATGGACAGCCAGTTCCTGAGGAGTAGCCAGAGCCTGTAACTCAAAGAAAATGACAGGACTATGCAAAAACTATAACAAAACAGGGATTTTTTGGTAAAATATTTCCTGCAGATTGCAATACAGTGAGATTTCTCGATCAATCTCAACTATGAACATTATTCATTGCTGCAATCTTTGTAATTTCACCTGCTCTACTTGGTCCTATTAGTCACTATGCTCTCGAGATGATTTCCTGTATCTCGTCCAGTTTTCCCCTCTACAAATAACTTTAATAAGACCACGTGTAGATGACTCTGGAAAGCCCGTCAACACGTGCCCCTCTCTCACTTCTTTGAGGGATGCGTCAATATCTGACCTTCACAATGACTTGCGGTGACCTGCCAATGTATGTAGATCAGTGCTGCTATTCTCCCAGGCAAGTCTCGTGCCAATTTACGGACTACGGAGGGAAGACATGCTTGGTGATTATAAGCGCGAGATCGAACCATTGACCTTGTGTGCGACGCACAGCACCTGACTACTGCGCCACATGCGCTCTTCTTATTGAAACTGGGTAAATGGGCGTTATTTTCACTCAAAACATGTCACAAAAATCTATTTACTAACACTCTACTTTTTCATAGCAATAAAGTCTCCCCATAATCGTTGTACTAAATAAGTTCTTTCAAAGAAATCCCATCACCTCATGATGGTAATGCCCCCTCAGAACCTGAGTTCGATTCCTCGAAAAACATCATGATGACTACGTTTCCCTTCCCACAAAATGTGCTTTTTTTCTCACGGGGCACGGAGCCGCCATTACAGTAGTTAAGTGAGATTTTTCGTCGCGCGGCGTGGGGCGTTCACATGGTCCTCAAAGAGATATTGCAAGGAGCCTTGCTTAACCAGTATTCTACAATTCAGGAAGACGATTAAAATTGGATTGAACGCTAGATTTGTTGGAACCCGCACAGCAAAGAAAAAGCACTGTGAAGACGGACCATCAAAGTGCCAAAATTGTGTCCAATTACATCAAGAGGACACTGTTGAAAATATACCCTGTAAGTGGTCAAAGAAGATATCGTCGCCCAGAAACCTACCCTACTCTTTGATGACGATGAGCATTCAAGGAGACGTAAGGCACAGATGTAAGAAATTAATCAACTTCTACTTACTGTACATGTCTAATATTTTGGAGTTGACTGTAGAACAGACACATCGACTGTATGGTGATTGGAAGTATCATGAGTGGAAAAGACGTTCTATTTCTAAGAAGACAGGCGACCAGAATACGCAATAAGAGTAGGAAACATGTATTTCTCAAAAATGTTACTTTCTTCTTTGATGAAGATGCGAAGTTTAAGACGCATAGAGCCCTTCTTATTGAAACCTCTGTAGGAAGTTGCCTCAACTGGGTGACTTCGAAACTGCTCTAGCATTCAAACTCTGATATATAACCCAGCCAAACCCATTCAAGCATTGGTTTTGCTGCCTAGAAGGTGAGGTGTAAATTTCTTTTCGTTGGTACTGCACAAAAGTCCTTTCAAAAAACCCAGCTCAATAGTAGCATTTTCAACTCTCAAACTGGGGAGTGATTAACGATACTTTAGCGAAGTAGGAGGAAACACTACTTTTCAGATGTGCAAAGTACGAATTCACCGCAACAAGTGTAAATTGTTAACTGGTGCTAATATATGAACGAAAGTAATTTGACTGACTAGTACTGACTGCACTAGTTGTTGACTGTTGAGTATTTTTAGACGTGAATCTATAACAATAGTGAGAATTTCCAAAAAGTTAAATGGAGAAAATGCACTCATTTCAAAGAAGAATTTCACAAAATGAACAATGCAAACTCTATTGAGGTTTAGCTCAGGTATATACCAAGAAGCCCACCGTATAAGCTTCTTTCTGAGGCTCATAAACTGTAAAAAATGTTTTTCGAATTGAATTCATATAGTGTCGCCAAAAAAAAAATATGGAAAAGAGTTAGGAATGCACTGTTATCTCAAGGAGGTAGATTTTGTAATGAAGAGTGGGGACTTGAGGAGAACTGGACATTCTTTTTACTAAAAATTCTCTCATGAAATTCCCTTCAGTATTAAAGTCTCTTATCGCAGCAAAAAGGCTTTTGTAGAGCCAGAATTTTACTATATGGTTTTTTAACAGAATCCGCTGTGACGTTTCACTTACCTAATTATACCAAAATCAAACATTGTCTGCCTTTGTAGTAGAGTGTACTGTTTAACCTCTTTTCACAAAACAAGCTCAGTATAAGAACTAACATTTTTTGGGCTATCAACTGGCCATAAAAATATAAAAAGATTTGGAAAAAGTGTTCAGTAGTTGTTGGAAAGTGTTCCCTTTGCTAGGATGTCTTCTCCTCATAGAAAAATGAGGGTTTCTTGACACATGTTTGTTTTTTTAAATGAAATCTTGAATATTTGCTTAGACAGCCCATCTCCATTGGTAGCGCGAGCTTCAGCATAGTTTCCATTTGTTTCTCTTTCTCTCTCTCGCGCGCGGTGTCGTCCATGGTGATGGTCTGTTTCAAGTATGTTGACATACGCGAGGTCCATCCCGTGATTCAAAATCAGCCGTCATCTACGGAAGCATTCTCATAGAGTTCATTTCACAGCTTATCGTTCATCTGCCATCTAATTTTCCTATCATGCCACCGGCCCTTCTGTGCTTCAAATGCATACATTTTTTTGATGGCAATGATGGGATAGTTTCTTGGAGATCTGAGTTGCACAAACCGCCTAGAAGTTATGGGTCTCGATCGAGTTTCAGACGGGTTTGCTCAAACGTCCTACAAGGGCCACGCAGACTTCATGGCGTGTTCTAGTCAAATTACGTCTCTGCTGCATAACAAAGCACTAGAAGATTGTCAAATTAAGAAGGTCAGCACGAAGTTTGAGCTACGCTCAGTGGTCGATTGGTTCTTTAGAATGCCAAATGCGGCCTATGCTTCTTTTCTTCCTCTGTCAATTTACTCCTTCATGTCGTTTCCCACATTAATTGAACGTCCAAGATGCACATACGAAGTGTTTTCCGTAATCAGAGAACCGTCCAATTCACTTTACTCATTTTCGCACTACGGACTCTTCATAAACTTGGTCTTCGTTCCATTTATGTGTAGCCCAATCTTCTTTCTCACTTCATTGAATTCATTGAGCATCGTCTCTGTTTCACTAGTATTTTTTGAAGAGATGACAATGCTATATGTCAAACGAAAGTTTAATAGGAATTTTCCATCAATACGTAAGCCTCCATAGTCTCAACTGTGCGGATTCATCATTTGTAGTGATTCAGCAGTGAGCATTTTGGTCATATAGTGCCGCCTTTTCCGAATCCCTTCATTTAAGGATTTGATGAGAGTCGATGGAAGAGTCGTATTTTCGTGCTGCACTTCCGATAGAAGGCAGTCAATGCTTGTATAAAGAGCGGTTCTGAACGTTGCTCGACAAGCGACGAGGGGATTGTAATATTCGTTTTGAAGCTGACAAGCGTTTTCTCATAGTCATTAGAGATTAGAGAGGTACACTGAATCACTTCCAGAACCCTGCTTGCTCAACTGGTGTGCCTCTTCGAAACCTTCGATACGCAAAAGGATATGATCTTTGTGAAAAGCTTGCAGAGTACACTCAACAAGCATATTGGGCGATAGTTGCAATGATTCGTTCTGTGGTCGTTTTTTGGATAGGATGGCTGTGTTTAGAGTTCACACTCCGTTTGTCTGGAATTCCTTCCAAGGCGTATTGTCATATGCCTTGCGTGAACCACATGTGAATTGTGGCCACCAGCCTTAAGGAAACCGGTCATGACATTATCGGTCTCCTCATACTTTCAATCCGCAATTCAAACTTCAGAGGCTAGAGCCTCAGGTAATTTCTCGCTAGCGGAATTTCTGGTTCCGACACTAGGGTTGTGGAACACAAAAGTTTAGCAGACAAGCAAGTAAATACCTAAAAGTGACAAAACGTGGTGATCTATATGGATGTGAGCTGTTTGAAGCGCAGTAATAGAAGCATACTATGTCAGTACCAAGCCACTATGAAGAATCAACTAAATTCATCACTTTATCACACCTAACAGATCCTCTTAGTTTTAAAGCTCCAATGTTCAAATAATGGCATTTCAGTGGCTCTTCACCGGGCACACTTTCAACTATGCATGCATCCTGTAACAGCAATATTGTCTTTCCGCGATGAACTGGCCATGTGAGATTCTTATTTTTTATATGCATCTAGTAGCTTTCCATAACCGACGCTCGAGCTAACGTCTGTGTCGGATAGTCTATCCAGGGAATATAAAAAATTGAAGCATATGTATGCCGACTTCATTGATATGGTCCTGTATGTGTTGGTCGGTCCATTCGAGATACGTAGAAATAACAGAGACTGAGACTAACCCAATATTTCATTGAATATGAATATCACATGGAAAGTAATTGCACCAATCGAGTAATATTAAGCAGAAACTACCTTGCTGTGATTCAGAAAAATCCAGACACAAAAACAATTTATTACTTTTTATCTAGAGATATTCATTCAATTTTCTATCTATAAAATGATCCACATTCACATAACAGTATTGTAGATGCTTAGAAGTTATAAATCTGCCCTCTTTTCATCAATAATTTTTTTAAAGAACTTGAAGAACAAATGAATATGGAGTATTAACGAGGAGTTCAACAAGTAGCACAATAGGTTTACCAGCACAACTACGACGAGCATTACTAGAAAAACATGTAAACAAAGTTCTTCATCAACGTACATTCTAATTAAAGAGAAATACTCAGAAGTTTCAGACTCCGAACGTAATCAACATTTGAGTCGTCAACCACCAGTTTAGCGTGCCCTTCTCCTCACCAGTACAAATGACCATGTCAAGGAGACAGCACAATTAAGACTTTTGGTCTCCATTAGTACGTCCCTAGTAACCAAAACGTCTCCATTACACCTTTACCCTGAATAAATGTATTTCGACTCTCATTCAAAGATAAGAGAACTTTTTGTAAAATATGTCAACGAAAAAGGTTTAAGAGTTTCAAGTCAAAGAGTAATTGACATCTCCTCTGTTTAGATTTAAAGCATTGCTGAAAGTCGAATTGTTGTCAAAAAGATATAAGTAAGTCAAAGCGTGCTCACCTTTATCATCACTTCCCCTCTGGATATCACTTCAAATCCTCCAACTATTGATAACAAATTTTTTGCTTCAAGTGATAATGGATCATTGAGGCTGGAAGTAGCGTATTATCAAGTTCACAAGGACAGCATTAGAGTATAGCCTTATTTTAACACTTGCCATTCTCATATTTCTCATTTTTTCCCCGTTTCTCTACCACCTATCTAAACTGTTGAAGACTTTCAAATTTTCATCCCATGGCAGAGAAAATAGTGACGGACACTGTGCTGACTACTCCCAGACACAAATTCCTGGCAATGGGCCTTGCATTACAAAGATTTTCATACATAATAAACACGTTCTTTACGGTGATTATTTTGGCTGGCGTACCCTTCGAACAATACAGTTCAAACAATTAGAGCACGCTCTTAAGAAACCTGGTGACCAAAGAGTAGAATTTTGATTATAAGAAAACTTCATCATAGCTCAAAGATGTGATACCTTTGAGGAGGCTCCTATAAAGTTTTTTCTAGTTCAAAAATGTCCATATCTCCTTCGAAAGCGCACTTTTCAACAAAACCATATATATGTGAAAAAATAATCTCTATTCTTGCCTAAAAATTTCATCTTATCCCATTTGAATTTAGCCGCTATTTGATCTCCCTTCACTTTTTATGTCAACAAAATTTCTTTGTGCATTGCCACAATAAGTTATTTAATCAGTAATCCATTACATAATCAATTTGCACATCTGTAATCTGACATACTGCGCAAATTTTTGGCTATGATACCACCTTCATACAATACCAAAAGTCATCATACCATTTGAAAACTGAAGAGAATAAATTATGTTAGTAGTTTGTAAAATGACATTGCACAGTGTACCCGATGCCACTATATTGATAATTCTAAACAACTTTTCCATGATCAGTGTTTTTCAGAAGTCAAGACTTCCATAGAATTCTAAAACATGCATTGTTCTACTTCCTATCAGTTTGATGTTTCTATTCACTTTTTGTTACATGGACGTTATACGTTGTGATAGCCTATGTTGACTGGCCTTGGCAATGAGGACTAATCGCACGTGCTCAAAGCTTTTCTTCAAGATTGAAGGTCTACTTTGTGATTTCCTGCACTCCAACCAGTTCACATCTCTCCAAATAACTTTAATTTCATTACATACACACTGGAAGTCCATCGTAACATTAAAGTCCTTCTTGTTGGCTGGCTGCATTTGATGGATTTCCTTCTCCATTCATACCAATGCGAAATCATTTCTTTTGTACGTAAAAAAATTGGATACTTTTGTGTTGCTGAAAAAAACTGCGCGAGAAGGCATGTCTGTTTGAGGAGAACAAGTTAGTAGTGCAGACTTATCTTTTGTTCATTGTTTCAATATATCAAAAGTATGGGTGTACACATATGTTTTCTGTGGTGCAGCCAAAGATCGTCCCAGACCGGTTGAGTGTCTCAAAGGTGGGGTTTGTGGACGAGCTTAATGGACGAACTTACTATATAAAGGTAAGGATTACTGCGTGAACAATTGCTAACTAGCGTTCTCTTAGCTGGAAGTTTATCACAAAGAAAAGCACTCTTGACGGAAATATGGCAGGAGGAAAAGGGTCGTTTTACCAAGAAAACTCATTAAGGGAAACCGGTCACGGAAGCAGTGGATTGTTATGTAGAATAAGGTGCTGCAGATATAATCAGTTGGATGGATAAAAGAGAACCTATAATGGTATCCACAGTAACGGCTCCTTTGCACCGACCGGATTTATTGTTAAAGCCGTAATAATGTTAAAGTATTTGTATCAAAAAATGACGGTCTTTTTAGAAAATAGATTTGAATTGTACGTTTTCCGTTGCTTTCCATCCTGCTGGCTGTGTTCACGGTGTCCCCAAAAAAGGCAATATCGAGGCATCGTAGACCCACGACTCCTGTTACTACGGAACCTAGAAATGAGCTAAAATAGATCGTCATTTCAAACGTCATCTTTTTTTTTGAGAAAAGCTATAACTCTGGAATCGATATAAGTATACATCTCATCACATATTGTCAATATCTGGAAACCTGATTAGGCACTGTTGGGTAAGAGCACACTGCGAAGTTCACCTTCAGTTATCGTCTCCTTAGAGCAATCAAACCCATAATATCCCACACATACTGTACGCTGTCATACATGGCGAGGTAAAGTGGACCAACACATTATATGTCATACATTTTCAATAGCCTGCTCAATAAAGATGTTGAGCAGAGAATAGGTTATGTGAAGCTGTTTCTTACACCTATTTAATTGTGGAAGAAACGATTTTGAAAGGGCTCACTCAGCTACTTCATGCGCAAATTCGCTGACTTTTAAAAAATTTGCTGCAATGAATCATGGTTATCGTGCGCATTCTATGTTCATGGTAATAAAGATTAAATGAGATACAACGTAAGTTTCGATACACGTTGAAATGCCGGCAGCAATGTTGCTGCGCTTTGGATTGTAGTATAAAGAAAAGAGGATAAAGCATTTTACAGTGACAGCTGTTTCTTGAAGATCTCATAATCCATAATCTCAGGAAAAAAAACTGTCAACTATCGCCTAAAGTTTGCCAAATAAGTAGGTGACTGAATGAATTTCTAGCCTCTGCAGTAATTTGAAATGAGCTACCGACCTATGTACTCAATTGTGCTGTCCTAACAGACAAGTCTGATACTACTTTTATGACCTAATTTTTTGTATAAAACCGAAGACTAATTGAGTATAGCAGTGTCGCGATTAAAGAATAACATTACGCAAGCATCGTTCTGAGATTTCGTCTTAAACTGACCTCGTAGAAGGACTTTTCTACCTCATTATATGAATAATTGTTCGTTTTCATAAGTTTCTTCCACAAATCTTTTTTTCTAATCAAAACTGGATTGAAATCAAAATTGAACTTGACCTGTGTGCACTTCTATTCTAAGGTTTGATTTTTTCATCGGGTAAGTGTGGTATGCCGAAATTTGTAAGGCTCTTTATGAACTCTAACGACATGCTGCAAATTTCCTTGATGTGTTCATTTCCATTTCGGTGAGGCAATCCGCTCACACAGAGGTATCCATCGCTAATTGTCTCTACCTTCAGAAAAGTATAAATAGAACGCTCATTTGGTAATCAGTGGGAAAGATAAGAAGCGAATTGAAAATGCAAAAGGAAATTACACGGACTCACCTTGTACACATCGTGTGAGTCAATTATACCGTCGAAATTTGTGTAGAGATCATTTAGCAAATTAACAACCTCGAAAAAGATCAGTCGAGCAGAGAAAAATGATTAGAATGATAATGTATGACTAAGTATTTCGAAAGTTAAACTTACTCCGATTATGAATTTCAAAAAGCCACAAACTGAGGAGAAACTGTATTTCTATTAAATAGTTGCATTGATTGCTGCCAAGATTACATTCATAAATATTGAATATGACAAATAGTTTTATTTTTGATCTTTGACACACTATTTTTACACTAATGAGCCGCTACTTTTTGTGTACTTATGTTCACGAAACGTGAGTGCACCAGTTCAGGTTCACCAATGCTCCTCAATCTTTCACAAGCATAAATTGTGTACTAGTATGCACCCCATAAGCTTAATTGATCCCACGTAAGAGAACCTTGTGAGGCCGTTTCAAGATTCCAAGAAGAATCGACCAAATCGAAACTCAGCAGCATACAAGAAAGAGGCGAAAAATGCTCACTCAACAGCGGAAGCCACACACAAAACGCAAAGAAATTCGTGGATGGTGGATGCTAAAAATGAACTGAATGCGAAAAGTGCTGAGGTCCACCTTCTCTGTTGTATCAAGTGAGACTGTAAAAAAAAATTCACAGTGGATTTTAATTGTTGAAACTTGAAATCATGCATTTGAATAATGAGCAAGTTAAATTCAAAGCGACTCTGCCGTATCGACGATAGCCAGACCCTATCTCCGCATCATTGATTGCTGTCATAACTGTGGCCTGCCTCTTTTCATCAGTATTTGAGCCAACATGTCATGTGGTCTGGTAAGGGCTCTTGTACATCCCGAGACACGTGTTTCGTCCTTACAGACTCATCAGCCGGGCAGAACCCGTCGTCTGTCGATCTTTTTATTGTCAGTTCTCTCGGGAGCGTCACACTTCTTATATATAGTTATCGACGACGTACGCTTTACACTCTGAATGTGAATGTGAATCTTTCACCTGACATAGAGTGTAAAGCGTACGTCGTCGATAACTATATATAAGGAGTGTGACGCTCCCGAGAGAAACTGACTATAAAAAGATCGACAGACGACGGGTTCTGCCCGGCTGATGAGTCTATAAGGACGAAACACGTGTCACGGGCTGTACAAGAGCCCTTAACAGACCACATGACATGTTGGCTCAAATAATGATGAAAGGATATATTGAAATTTGAGCGTGGTCTAAACAAAGTACTCGAGATAAAGGTATAATTATGTGGCCTGCCTCTTCTTTTGCTTTAACCTTAGTTGGTAAAGAAAAAGTGTTTGACAGCATCGAAGTCACTAAATCTAACAGCGCTCTCCGGGCAACGAAGGGATTAGTTTGCTACAAAAAACCATTTCTGGAGCATCACGAGTGCACCACGAACATACAGTTTTTCCATTTATTTCTTACTATCTCCGTATTCACAAAAAACAAAAGGATGGATCACCGCAAAAACTGAAAGAAATCTCAGTGCATAAAAAATTATTTTTTGAAGTTGAAACCAAATAAGGCTGGATGGTTACTTCTCTGCGACTATTACGTATCTAGAATGTTTCAGAAATATGAAAACGACATGAAAGAGGAACTGTACCAAGGGATATCAGCACAGGCTGCGTTCGAAACACTTAAGGAAGCCACTGGTCCAATCATCTTTACTAACAAAGAGAAAAACTCCCATGCTCTTCATCTTTCTTGACTCAACGTTTCTCTCACCCTCCATCGTCAACAATAGAGACTTGGGCTGGTAAAATGCGATTCTCACAGCGCTTTTGGACAGTTAGCAGTGTCAGTTGGTCGTCTCGTTAGCCGTCGAGTGACTGAGCGGACGCCAGTAATCTTTCCATTTCTCCATTTCGCATGCCTCATGAACTCATAAGCTAAGCTCATGAGATCATTCTGTTCTTTTAGTGCTTCCGTGCTCATTCAACATTACAGCTTTCTTCCAACGTTTCTTTGGGAAAGTGCAATTACATGGTGGGAAGTCTTCCTGCTATGCGCTAATCATTCCGAAAATCCAATCACTAACGATTCTTGTCCATCGATTATTGTCCTGTCATAATACGTACCCGGCTAACCCTTTTTTTGGCAGCATAGTGCCTAAAACTGCGTTTCTGACCCTTGACCGTTAATGTAGATCTTAAACTTCGACTCTTTCTCTCATTTGAGTTATGCGAAGTAGTCCTATCATCGGCCTTTTAGATGCTTGATAACGCTGGGTGATCTACCATCCTACCTACATAGTAACCAGATTTCCAACGCATAAGTTAATCCGTGGAAAACCATATAGCCTGTTTTTAGGCCGCTGCGATGAAGAATCATTGTCTTGACTAAATGACGGAAAATCACAACAGAGACTCTCATAGGTATAATTCTGATGAGAAGAACACTCAAATGTTGAAAAATCTTCTATGTTTCTAACAACGAGAACCACATCTTTTCGAAAAGGAACGCATCACCGAGCTGTTTTACAACATGAGTTGGTTCTTTTCCGTTAGACGGCACGGGATGAAGAAACGACCATTTCGCTGGTTAAAACTTTTCATAAGAATGTCAAGGATCATTCAAAAGCATAAATCTCTGGCTAGCGTGTACGGGGTCGGTTTTCTGAAACACCTAATTATAAGGCTGTAAAGTTCAAAATAAAATTGTGCTTCACAGTGACAGCGCAATTCAACTATTATTTCGTTGGAAGGACAGAAAGCACACGAACGTGTAGAGAAATTCTTTCAGTATCAGAATCAGGAAATCAATCTGGAGTTTTTCCAAAACGGAAAAGTAATTGATAATTAAATAACACAAATCGCACTTAGTAAGGCGAAATGGACTGGTGATTGCGCCAACTCCCCTGCCACCCAACCTGCAGCCCTTGAATTGACCAAAGTACACTTGCTTCCGTATGTGAATCCACATTAATTTACCTGCTACACTGCAGAGAAACGTTCTTTCCAGAAAATAAGTACAGCTTGGAAGTCGTTGAATCTTACGCTACCTAATGATTGATAAGAATTCAAAAAGGGCTCTGTCTAGGTGAGAAAAGCGTGTATATGAGACATATGTTTTCCTTTTATTGAATCGTTAGAATGAAAACTTTTTCAAAAACTGATCACGCACTGCGCTAGCCAGAGATTTATGTTTTCCATTGATTACTAGCACTATTGTGAAAAGCTCTTGTTCTGAAAGAAAGATCAACTTATTCATCCCGCGTCGACTAACGGAAAAGTACTCATTCTTTTCATATTTTAGCCAATATTATTGTGGCCAATCGATAGCTTGAAATATTCTGGTTTTGATGATGAGCTTGACATGTGAAGAGACCTTCATAATAAGTTCTACTAAGGGAAAAGGACAACATCTTACTTTCGGAAATCTTTTCCATAACATCTTACTTTCGGAAATCTTTTCCATAATTCACAACAATTTTTTGATTACTCATAGTAAATGCAGTCATTAGGGAGCTTCATCGCTCTAAGAAAGAGTACAGTATAACTGTATAAATTTATATAGACATATTCTCAGTGAAAAAAACGTCCAGTTGCCATAGAATCCCGACTTTTCCTTACGAATTGCGATGAATACAGTAGCATTCGTTAACCCAAAGCTCCATACCGGTTAGGTAACTTGAAGCCGAGTTGTGACATTTCAGGAAAACCAGTCAAAATTCCTCACTATTTTTTTTCTCAAGCAAATTTTATGAACACAGGTCAAGGATAACCGGCCACAGAAATTTAGTTTAGATTACGACTCCACCACCACACACTGCATCCACTTTTACAGTCTCAGAAGCAATACCAATAATTTTTACTCGAAACTCTGAGATAGATTAAAACGTAATATACCAATGCTAAGAGATGAAGAACTAGAAACGCCGAACGTCGCCGAATACATTGAAAAATTCGATTTTACAGCATCAAGTAAAATATTTAGTTAGGCTTGAGATAGTGTGGACCTTCTGTGATCATCCTAGAGTTTGCCAATAAAAAAAGAGTGAATCACAAGTCTACAGTGACCGCCTAAATTTTTGTTTGTTACGTCTTCTCTAAGAAGATGGCTTAAAACAACGACGCACCTGCACTGGAGTGGATTTTGGCGGCAATTTTCGTAAAAGAGACAACGTCCGAAAAGAACACGGTGACACTGTCGAATGCTTCTGCTTGCACAGACTGACCAGTTTCAGCTTTCGGCTACTCTCTATAAAATATGCTTCGACCATGCGTGTAATAGGACGTTATAAACTGTTCGAAGTTGCGAAGCAGAAGTACAAAGAACACTGCAAATAAAAACGCTGCCTTGTTTGGTTCCAATCTATCAATAGTCAATGAAGAAACTTGTATTGAGTTTTTGAGTGATTGATGACTAACTAAATGTAATGATTATGTCTCCTTCAGCGTTCTCAAATGTCGGAAAGTTAGGGTCGTGCTCTACTTCTGTTTCAAATCAATTCAAAAATTAATCTCGAGCGAAATGAAGAACAAGCACGAAAACTTGAGTAGGTTTGTTGGTAACTTACAAGTAGTTGAGAAAGATATCGTGTTAGCATTCATATGCGCTTGAAATCAAGGCAAATTGTATAAGTATAGAATAGTATTAGCAAAGTTACTTAGCTGTAAATAAAATACGCTTCGAAAATCTGCTACAAGTATTGAGAAGTTAAAGCCAAATCAGATCACTTGTTTTGTAACAAACTGTAAAAATAAAGGTTGTCACTTTCAGATCCTAAAGCCTACTTAGGCAGCATCCTGTAGAGTAGAGCATCACTCTTCTTCTTTTCCTCCACTAACTCTTTCGTCCTCTCTGCGACCTCTTCCTCTAGCGTCGAGGCGTACCGCTCGAGCATATTGAATACATAGTCCATTAGATTAGTGGATCTTAACTACATCCTTCAACATCTGTAAATTTCAATCGACTTTCGCAATTAAGTAGTTATTATAGGAATAATTTGCCAACTAATCACTTATTGTCTACTTGGAGCGATCATGTATCTGCAAGGAATTTCTAGCAAGTGACCATAAGTGCCATTCCTCTTGACTATTAGTTATGAACCTCCACAAGTGTTTTATACCAAATGTTCGAAAATTTCCATATTCAAAGCGCAATAGTATATCTCTGTTACCTGTCAGAGTTCAAATCCTTTAAAAGCGATTTACTGCACCAGTTGTCGGCCTGTCAGAAGGGCGTTCCGCCCAGCAATCACGGATCAGGTGAAACTGAATCAAGTGCAACAATGGTGTTGATCAAAAATCAAAACTTTAGTTCGAAGATGAAGGCTCTATTTTGGGAGCATAATTCAGGATCAAATCAACAGTTTAAAATTGTACCCTCCTGATTTGTCTATTTTACTCTTATACTCCCAGATCGTCAACGTATCAGATTATCGATATATTTTTATTATAAGAGAGTGAAATATTCACATTTAGCAAGCGGTGTGACTGAGGTTTCTCTCCTACTCGACTACATCATCAGATCACAGTAATCATGCATTTCAAATACAGCCTTGTGAAATTAACGTCTTGAACAACAAGTATCGGCTAATTTTCTGCAAATCTTAAGAAGAGTAGTCAAATCAGTGTTTTTCGTACATATATAGTAGAAGGTGACAGTTTTTATCCGTTATCTCCACCCTGTTTGAGCCATTTGGTAAAAAAGTATTTTTTATCTTGCACGACTTTTTGACCAATATTTCGATATCAAGAATTAAGTTTTATGAATGGATTAATCCAATCCTCAAACGGCCTGTTATTTGAGCCGAAACAATCAAAGGAACATTAGGTTTTTCAATGTGAATCTCGTTCGATGCCTGCATGTTGCTTGTAAAAAACGAGTTTTTTGAAAGTTTGTGAGATAATGACCATTTGATAGCTGAAATCACAAAAAATTTTGAAGATGCACTTTATTTTTAGAAAGATTTTGTTTACTGCGCTCTAACACTAAAAAAATATCTTTAACACCAGCATTTCTCGCTATACACAGCTTTTCCGTCAGACTGTTAATAGTCATTTGATAGCTTATACCTCGAGAATTCCCATAATAATTTTGTTTCTGAAAAACTCCATATTGCAGTATAGCAGTCAAAAAGAGGTTACGTTTCGCAGTTTATCGATATGTTGCAAAAAAGAACGGTTATTCGGAACCAATGTTGTAAAGTCTCGCCTTTTGGAGTGCGAAACCCAATCTCCTTTTCACTGTTACAGCGCTCTAAGGAGGTCTTTCTCAAAATCAACCATGTAATTGAAATTCCTGGAAATTTGTGCTATCTAGTAGTCAATGACTGTTTATGGAAAAACTTCGCCAGGTGACATATCCTTAAGGTGTAACAAAATTTTATTTTGACTGTTACGGAACGATAGACATGCCATTTGATTAATAAAATGCAAGCTTTCGAAGTCACTTTATTTCGGGCTATAAAATAATCATTTAAACCTACGTTTTTACCAAAGGGCTCAAACAAAGTGGACAAGGCAAAAGTACTAGGGTAGATGGCAAAATGTAGGGCGATGTTTATTTTGAGAGGTTTCTCTATGCACTGTAATTTACCAACTTTCGTAGAAAGCTAAATGGTTCACTATCTATCCTGTACAGTGAGTTGCGATTTTCTTCCTATGGGCAAACTCAACGCTCTTATTATCTCATTCCTTCATTCGCATGCTCTTGTAGACCTCTCGCAGAAATAATAGTAACCTGGCAATCTGATAACACGTTTGGAGCTTTTTATGAGGTCTGTACGGCACTTATACAGTATTGAACACATACCGCTTCGCCTTTCCAAGCTCATCAACAACATGATGCCTTTTGTGTATACCCGATCCCTTCTAGGGGGATATATCCCTACATATAAAAAGATCGACGCCAAGAAACAAAGCACCACAATTCAGGTAATAAAATCCCCGACACTGCAATGACCAACAGTCGAGCACGTGGCCGGATAAAAGAAATCATTCCTCTTCATTCGACTGCTTTTATTGACCTCGCTTGTAAACTTTATGCAACTTCTTTTATAGTCAAATATAGAGGTATAATTATTTTACCAGCCACGAGCTCGACTGTTGATCACTGCAATAGCGGGAGATTTTATCGTCTGACTTGCGTGATTTACTAGTTGGCGTCGATTCCTCTGTTTGTAGAGGTAAATTTCCCACTAGGTATCAGCAAAATCGAAAGACACGGTGCTCTAAATGAGGCCTGGTAAAGCGAAATAGCACCTGTCTAGTGCTATACAAGTGCCGTACCAGGCCTCATAAGAAGCTCAAAAACATGTTATCTGCTTGTGATGTCAGACAAATCTTATACCAGTTTGCTTCCCAAAGATATCGAAAACTTAATGATGTTGCATTATGTGATAGGGCGATAAACGTTTGTAATAGTGGCACACTAAATTGTTGTAGTCTTTGCGAATGTAATCTGCAATAAGGAGCTTTGAACACGCTACCTTAAACTTGGGTAATTGACCTCTATATGCACTAACAACAATATCAAGTCCGCGAATAATAGTAACGGCACCGATGAAGACAGGAATGCACATCACAGTAATGCGTGATTTGCGAGCATACGGTAATGATCGAGGTATGAGAATACTGTTAAGAGGACTGTGTGAGAAGACATTAATGTCCAGGTACGGTAATGAGCCAGGAGTAAAGAGCGTTCTCGAAACCATTGAAAGTAGGGAATCCTCGGGACCATTCAGCGTGAAGCACTCTCGAAACCATGAGCGTGATTCATCCTCGCGACCATGATCGTGGAGTGTCTTCGAGACCACTCGGCGTGCAGCTCATGACGGTGCTGACCACGATGGTGCTTGGCGAAGCCGCACCCCACATGGCGGAGCCAAATTTCTCGGTTGAACGAGCTTGGCAGGTCATCATTGAAAAGTGACCCCTGCTTCTGCCGTGGCAATATCCTTGCGATACAGCGACACGCATATTTACTCAGAACTATTCGGCGATACGCTCACTGATTTAGGAACTATTCACAATATGGAATATCTGCTGAGAATATTGTATTTTTATATAAGAATGGTAGACTTTATCGATACCCTGTCTGTTTTGCGGGGCGCTTCTAATCACCATCTACCATCCACCAAGCATGTTGGCCTCATTTGACACAATACGTTTGGGAGTCCATGTTTCTTCAAACGGCATTTGAGTTTTTAATAATTCATCTGCTAGCTGATGAACGGATTTTTCAAAGTTTTATTCATCCTTCCACATTAGCTAATTTTGAATATGTAGGGAAAGTAAGTATTACACATACTCCACAGTACATTTTCTGCTCAATCGTTTATTGCACTATCCCTATGTCAACTGTGTTTCACATTTGTTTCCTCTTTAACGTTAGCTGATGCACTTCCTATATGAACTGTGAACTCCACCTAGCCAACAATGTCTGAACAAGGCGCTGCTAGCTGTTTATCTATATGAACTGCAGGCATATTCCTTTCTGACTTCTGATATCTTAAGTTATCATTTATATATGAGCAGACCTTCTCTACTGAACAATATTGTTACTTTCACCATTCATTACTTAGATTGAAGCTTAATTACCATCTTTGATAGTCGGAAAAGCCGCTGCACACTTTTACTTCGAGAATAGCAATAAGACAAGCACATTAAATTGAAGAAACTAACATAAACGCCAACGTTGACCGATGTTGTGTACATGTTCAACTAAACTAAGACATACCCAAGAGAACAGAGTGGTGAGCAAAATACGACCTCTGGTGGGAGTCGAACCAGCGTTTGATCCATACCGGGGGGCGCGTGCTACCACTATACCACCGAGGTACATTTGTGCCACCAAGAGAAGAAAAAAACAAAAACACCTCGCCGTATTTTTCAAAATTTCCAGTCAGATATTCCTTTCTAGGGTTGAAAGTGCAAATTTTTGAAAACATTCAAATGCAATCATGGACGTTACACTGAAGTGAGCCCTCAATAATCGGCAACTGAACGTTATCGTTGTAGCCACACATTTCGTTTCTCATTTGAAGAATACGACATACCATTGACGAATTCGCTTCTATTTCGCCACTTGGCGGCAGTGATGGGCGGCAAGGTGGTGCTCCTCCTCTCTTCACCAAATACAGAATTTCTATAACACAGAACCATAAAAACCCAAAATAAACCTGCATAGCAGCCAAAAACTGAGGAAAAAACAAATGTAGCCATCAAAATGAATCGAAAATATAGTCGATTTCGAGATAAAACTCTGTATTGCTCGATATTACGAACCACTAATGAGTATTAAAGCCAATGTCACACAAATGCAGAGAGCGGTGAAATTCACAGACATGCTTTCGCATCTAACTTATACATTTTGAAAGATCATATCCAAATCAAATCGTGTAAAGGTCGTCAAACTTCACAACGAAAAACTTTTTAATTGGCCTGACAATCCCCGCAGCCTCATACTGATAAGTTCCACATTGAGTTAAGAAGTAATCATTGCTTACGTTTCGAGTGTTTCTTGAGACCTCGCTCAAATTTCGATATGACTGATAGGTTTTTTTGAGTAAGGCATGAAGCTTGTTATGAGTTCTTGTACATTCTGAGACACGTGTTCAGCCTTGTTTGAAGTTGACGAGGGCTGGAAGGCCGAGAGACGTATCTTGCACTGTATAAGTGCTCACAACAGACCGCAGGCATGCCTCAAAAATAAGTATCAGTCACACTGTAATTTGGAGCAAGGTTTCAAGATACATTCTAAGCGAAAGGTATGATATTCTACGATTACCAGCCAAGAGCAATCAAGTTTATAACACTGCCCATTCGGTGATTTTATCACTTGACGGCACGTGTAAAAAGTAATCAGTTTTCTGACCAACCTTATGACGTAAATTTTAGCACTTTGAAAAGATAGACTGGAAAATGAAGTGAAAATAAATTACCTTCGACATCTTCTTTTCTATTACTATGATCCCACACTGATGATTTGGTGACTAGTTGAGCACTTATGATGGCAAAACTGTAACACTCCACTTCGAGAGTACTCAATGGAAAAGGTGCATTATAAGATCTAGATGGTTTCAGGTGTATTACTGTGATCAAATCCATCATCTGATTTACAAAAAAGTGTCTTATCAGTAATAACAATATAACCTTCAGTGTACCTCAGAACACCGAATGATGAATCTTCCAAAGAATTGACTCTGAAAGTCAAGTGTGCTCCTAGATCTGTAACCATCAAAAACCCATTAAGACAACTCACCTATAAATGTCGCCTTCTTGCGAGCCAACCATGCCATTTTGGCGTAGTATTTCTGGTGCTGTCCAAAGTAAATCTAAAAGAGTGATCCTGAGACAAAAAAAAAGATATTCACTTAAATACTTTGATGCTCAAAATACTCTTCATATATCACTGGCACAAGTCGCTTTTCTCTCTAATATTGATATTTTATCGGTCGCGCGTATTTCTTCCTCTTGAAAAGCTAAGTATTAACTCTTAGGTTTCCAGATCGTTAACACACTGCTTATGTTTTTATGTTTAATCAATCCACAACGCACGGTCTCAAGAGTGCGTTTGAATAAAGCACATTATCAACGTGCACTCCTTTCAGTGTACAGAGATCGTGGGGTCAAGAAAAGTGCGATGAACTTGTTACTTGTGATAATCGTTCCGCTGTTGAGTTTCCAGAAAGGAAAGAGAGAAGAAAAGCTACACGCCAGAAATCGGGCCACGACTGGCGAATTTAAAGGACTTCTGAATGCCTCACGTCACTATATTCTGCACAGAGTACGTTATGCTTAAAAACTTTTGATAGTGCTTTTCAATAGCCTCAGTGATGCTTTTCTTATAGTGTCGACATGAATGGGACTTAAATGATCCTGACAACGACATCCCGTTCGGCGAACTATCAGCGATTGGCGTCAAGTAGACAACTTGAACAAAAAATTTGCGAATGAAGCTGTTTAAAGCCTTGAAATACCTAATGCATTCCAATGAACCATCGCGGAACCCTTCTCATAAGAAAAGTATCAAAATTCGAAAACGTATATAGGTTGTAAATAAAAGGATAAAGCTCTCGGTATTGATCAACCTCCAAGGGTAGGTCATGCATTCGTCTTCATCAAGTAGTGCTAGAGGTGAGAGTGCATATTTGGTCTCTACAAATACTCGCACTAGACCACAGACGTAACAACTCAGTGGTGCTATCTCCGTAGGCAAGCTACCAATTTGAGGGTAACATTGTGAACAATTCAGTATTCAGTTTGCCTATAGTTGCTTCAAGATGGAGTCATCGTGGGAACCAAATTCGCTTACAGTTCGTATACGAATGGTGCATAGGAGAAAATGCTTGTGAAGCGGCACGCAAGATTACTGAGGATTCCTGTGGACGGCTCGACGCGACTGATCCTCTAGACTGCTCTCTCCAGCTTGATCTTGGCGGACCACTTTCTAGTCTCCTTTTCTGCAACGTATCATCGCTCCCATATATATGTGTATATACATGTGCGCAAACATAAACAGGTATTGTTCTATAATGGCGGCGCCACTTGAGGCCTTCGGTAAAAACGTCTTCTTTACTTTGCAAAAAGTATCTGTAATTCGTTGCTAGATCAAATAAAATGAATTACACTTGCATGTTTAATTTCTCAGTTAGCTTATTTTTGGAGCCCTATCAATCAAAATAAGATTTTGTTTCTCATTCAAAGATTTCTCACTGAATAAAATTTTGCTGTAATGTTTTAATAGTTAGATGGAGAAAACTTTTCCGATTATAGTAGTATCATTGTCTTTCGGAAAGGTCTTCTTCGAAATTCGTAACAACCGAAAGAACGTTGGTTTCACACTCAGACCATTCAAGCCCACTCTTCTTATGCGAATTGCAGAGCTTTAAGAAGTCTTTTCTAAGAGCAAACACCTTTTCAAGCAGAGAGATCTGCTCTATCTAATGGTCAAAGTTTCGTCATGAAAAAACTTTTATCAGACAAGAAATCTCCAAATGAGAAACAAAACCTATTTTGACTGGTACGGCGTTTTAAAACAAGCAATATGAGAAATAAATATACTTTTAAAATTCACTTGATTAAAGCTATCAGATAATCATTTATTCGTCAGATAACAGTAATGAATACGCTTTTACCGAAGGCCTCAAGTGGTGCCACCATAACAGAACAGTACTCAGAAACATACATTCATGCATATAGATACACCTCCCCAATGTCTCGAATAACGTTGTCTAAACTACTGTCTCCAAAAAAGGGACTGGATGTATTATAAATGGTTTTCCACATCTCTTTCTTCCACTCTAATCACGTACAACCAATATCCACAGCTCCCTCTCTGTTAGCCAAACACAAGGTTGTTTTTATTGCTCGTTTTTAGCATCTGGCGTTTTAACGGCTTCGCTTTCTGCAGAGCCTGAAAGGTTTAGTTTGCTCACAATCCCACTAGTCAACTACTTCGCTCACGAACAAACCTAGATTTCAATCACATCAAACACCGAACAACCTCAAAACATACTAATCTTTTTCATCAGTTTTTCACTGAGTTGTCCCATTAGAGACCGACCAAGCAGAGATCGCATGGATTCTAGTGCACCTTTCAAATCAATATGATACACTTATACTGTGTCTTATCACAAGCGATGGCAAGGCATTCCTCCTTAGGCTCATGTTTGAATTCATTGCACCTGTCCAGAATGCTTCAAAAGCTTTATGCGTAGAGGATCTATGTTCTTATGCGAAGTTTGTGACTTCTACTTCAAAAACTCTTCCAACGTGCATCTGTGTCCTATGCGAGTCCTGGTGGAGTGCTTAATTTCTTCAAGTTTGTCAAATATTTGATTTATGGTATAGCTTAAAACGAAACAAAATACCGCAGTAGGCTCGCATAGGACGCAGAAAACATAGCTGGAGAGATTTCGAAGTAAAAGTGACTATCGCACCGTAAGAATACGAGTGTTCAGCGCGGAAGATTCTCAGAGCATTCCGGGAAATTTCGATGAATCCAAGCCTGAACCGCAGACAGTAATCGTTAGCTCTTTACCATGTATGATATCGATAATTTCTGCACGGTTGGTCCCTATTTGGACAATTCAGTGGAAGGCTCATAAAGATAGGTGTGTACGTGAAGTCGATTTGCTTTTGGCGTGATTGAAATTTTGGTTAGATGACTTTTTGTCACAGTAATGAAGGAGTTTGGCTGACTGGGCTGAAGACATCCCGAACTTTCGCACTTCAAAAAAGGCGAAGTCGCCGAAACTTCAGTTGTTTGAATAAATCAGATTCGTGTTTGGCTTACAGAGAGAGGACTGAGTGTTGAACAATGCCGAGATTAACAAAGAGTCGGTTTGCGCGCAGCCAATATTGTTGATTCTAGAACGTAATTAAGTAGTAAAAGTGTACCTTTCGGTGAGATTTTGTCAAATTTACAGATTTCCTGGAGACCATAAGTGGATATCTTCACTTGCCAACGATCGTCAGTCAGACAACACTTAGATGTTAAGAAACCGTGGTACTGCAGAAACGAGTGGTGAATGAAGTGTAGGCCCTCAACAATAATTGAATTGGAACATCTCTCAAAAATCAGGTAGATCTTAACAAAGAGAAATGTGTAAAAAAATTTTGCAACTTTCAGTACATCTGGAGACCCCTCAGTTAAAAAAAATTTTGGACAGATTTGCAATTCATTAGTATACGAATGCAGGTGTACCAATAATTGCTGAATCCGACATTTGATTGCTGTTAAATAGGTGCTGCGATCATACGTGGAGACTTTCGAAACTTCTCGTATTCTATGTGAAGTCTTTATTTGAAAGAACTACTACAAGCAAAAAAAAAAGGAAACCGGGACAACTCGAATTTTGTATGAATGTGGAGAAAACAGTGTATGTTAATTGTATCGCTTCCTTATGATGATGGTAGATGTAAAAATCAGCAAACAGCGGTTTCATTTGTATAATACTCACATTCATGATGTCACGTAACAATGCGCTGACGATGAAGCCGTCCATCATAGCCGAGTCCTTCATGATGACATCACTGAGACTTCCTCTTGCGCAGTACTTCCACAATGACATCATTTGTGGTCCGTCGAAACAGATTCCAATGAATCGATTCAGATTGTCGTTTTCAAGATCTCGCAAACTAAGGAAAGGTCAATGCTTAACGAACGTTACTCGCTAGATTAGTGTATCAATAATTCAATTCACCACTACTTTCGGCGATTCCACTTTCCAAACACCCTTGGTTTTTCAATCTATAATCAGAGTGACGCTATGATTTGTCGATTACAATTCTGAGGAGTAGAAAACTCGTACGCATTCGTCTAATTATGGAAATGATAAAAAGTAACCAACTAAAACGACGAAAGGTACGTTGGCCAATGGACATGCTATAACTAGCCTCGGGAAAGCTTGAAACATCATTCAGATGTAATTAATTTTAAGCAAGGTTTAAATATAGTCGATTAGAAAGTAAAAGTAACCACCGTTATGAAACCTAAACTTTAGGCGGCTATTATTGAGATGAAACTAAAATTATTATCTATAATGAAAACCGTCTAAAACCTGTACGTTTTAGCCAAAAAGCAACACATTTCTCCATTCCGAAGAAAAATAATTCCAATGTCTTGAAGTGACAGATCTCCTAAGGCACATAAAGACTGCTGATGTGAAGTTTTTCTAGGCTTTTTCGTGCAATGAAAACAATGATTTCCCAATGCTGCTGCAATCGAGACGAGAAATAAATCTGAAACGGCGGATGATGGCGTTCTTCAGAAAAGCTAGATTGATATGGGATTTTAGAGGTTTTGCAAAACTGAGCGAATTTATACCGAATGATGGTTGTGGTGACAACCTAGTGATTTACATATGAAGGCACCAAGTAGGGAATTTTTAGTCCTAAGAAGGCATCAAAATGGATTCATGTGGGCTGGAAATTAATAAAGAGCACCAAATACTGGGGCGCATGTAGTAAAGGGTATTGCATGAGATCTTTCAGCTGCATGCTGTGGCATCTAGCACTGCAGTGACGACCTGAATTGTGAAATGCTCAGTCCTCGTCAACAATAATAGTGGAAACTCATAAAAGCTTACTGTTAATTTTCGTTACTACAAAAAATTCTTAACAATTAATACTTGTGAAAATCATCAGCGACTGAAGCAGCTGTGGACCATCAAATCCGATTAACTACACGGCTTTAAGGAAGGAGAATGCGTCAAAACGTTAGCCGCATGTAAAAATAATTTTTTACCGGCCTTGTATCTGATGAAGGGTAAGGATTGGGCTGTGAGTAGAAAGCCTTACTGCTGGGAAATCAGGTTTTCAAAAAAAAAAAAAACATGGGGGACGATTATCGTACTACCTGTGATTAATAAACATTTGGAAAAAGTGATCACTTCATTGATTCTAGTTTCCTTAACAAAGTTAAGTTTGAGAAAACTATTCAAGATATGGTTTAAAATGATCGTTATTGAGTTGTTCACAATTCAACAATAGATTTCAGCTTGTACTTTTCAGGTGACATTTCCCAAATTATGAGCTATAATATATTTTACTGACAAAATGATAGCTTAGGAATCACTGCCGTTTTGGTAGCTACTAGTCGCAAGTTGGTAGCGTTTCTCTGGTTCACAAAAGCCGTCAACTCTCCAATGTGGTGACGTCAGACGACCGGTGAAAGGAGACAAAATCTCGAGATGTCATTAGAATAATGTCGGATTGGGAATGACGGGCAAATTAAATACAGGATAGGGAAATTCGGAATAGAAGAACGAAATAAGAGCAAAGACCTCTTTGTAGGACTCCTGCCCTCTGCAGCTCTTTTCCAAGAAAACTCATTTGTTGAGAAGAGAATAAACCGTTGAGGGACTTGAGATTCTCCCAGCGGCACAACTTATACGGAGATCGGTCACATACTAACAGCAAAGGATGCCTCTTTGATACGCCAGTGCTATCCTTGACTCATTACACTGGCATTCGGTAATTTGGCATCACAGTTCTCGAAAAGATGATCCGCTCCATAAAATCCAATTGTCGACCATATCTAGGAAACCTAAAGAGGTCCTAGCACAACTTTTCCAGAATTGTAGGAAATGGCATGCTGGGTCCCATCATATTTATAAGGACGCTAGCACAGTTTGTTGCCTCCGAACCAGCACTTAGATCCTAAAACATTTTGTTATGTGAGGTTGATCAAACCACGTGAAAAAAGTGGTCGAATTTACACGATATACAAATACCGGTTTTATATAAAAGAAAGCGATATTAAATACAAAACCTTTCTTAATTTTTGAGAACGTCTTGCATATAAGCTGTACATAGCTTCGTGCTTCATAGCGACCACACGTTCCTTCTGAAAGCATGTCAAATCGGCTGCATTTTTTCGTATAGTTCTTATTTTTAATTAATTAATTTATTTTTCGATCTACTATTTATTATTTTTTCGTATAGTATTTCGTATGCGGAAAGCTGCGTAGCGCAACACTGAGGAACCTCTATACATTCATGTTACCAGAGCTTCAATGCCTTTACCTTGAACAAACCAACGTCTCCATCTTTTTGGGTAGACAAGCTCGAGCCTAATTTGTCATAGAGAGACTGACATAAAACACACAACAGCTCTTTTGTAGCAGCTGAAGTATGCTGCAGCTCAGGACCATTATCTTAGTATTAAATGCATTAAGATTAGAAACATTACTGTTTACAATGCTTAACACATTCTAAACAATGTGTACTAAACAAGTAAGAGCCTTATGTCTTTACTTGATACCACACAAGAAATACTTTTTGAGACGAGATCATTGCAGTGGGCGACTATTGTTTATGAAGAGAGCAAACAAAGCAGAGAATGAAGTTTTCAGGGGCTCTGAAATGGTGCTCCTTCTACACCTGGTGAATTCTCTTTTTTTTGACAGAGTGAATAATGAATAAGGATTCTTCGTCCGGGCGCTTCGATGCTCACAGAGTATATGTGCATCAACAGGATTCAGCACACAGTTGTCATTCAAGACTATTCCTATAACTTGCTACTATTTCAGTTTACAACAAAACTTGGTACTTCTCTGATAAAAAGGATAAAGCTCTCGGCGTTGATCAATCCCTGAGGGATGCGCCATGCATTCGACTTCAATTTTGAACTTCGTTTGAGGTGATTGAATGCATATCTGGCCTTTACAATGACTCGCGGTGGCCTCCCGCTGAACCGAGTCAGTGCTGCTTATCCTCCCAGACAAGTCTGAGACCTGCCTGGTACCAATTTACCGACCTCGGAGGGGTGGATGGCTTGGTGAGCCATGAGCGCGAGCTCGTGTGCGACACAGAGCACCTCTAACCACTGCGCCGCATGCGCTCTTACTTCGTGTGTGGCGCAATGGTTAGATATGCTTCGCTTCGCACACAAACTCGACGCTTCGATATCACGCTTTAGGTCACCGAGCGATCCATCTCTCCGGCATCGGTAAATTGGTACCAGACTTGTCTTGGAGGATAAGCAGCACTGACTCGACGCAGCGGGAGGCCACCGCGAGTCATTGTAGAGGCCAGATTTGCATTCAATCACCTCAAACTTCTCTGATATTGGATAGAAATATTTGAGAAGACTTTTTTTTGCTGGAAAAAGACTTTCCACTGATCTGCTTTACGTATTTTAGCACTTAATTTGATCTGTCTTCACAGTACTATTTTTCATTGCGTGGTTATTAGCACTTTTAGCTATCAAATCGCTTTTTCCTCATCTTTTGAACGTCGTAGAATACTGGTCAAGCCGCAGTCTAAATACTGTACTATAGAGACTACAGAACTACACTCTGCCCGAGAGCAATAGTCTCCCGACGCAAAAGTGATCGCATCAGAAAAGTGTTTCGCATATAACAATGCAGAATAGCATTCGTATCCCCTAACTCCACTAACATTCGCATCCACTAAGTGTCAAATGTACAAGCAAAGGGCTAAATATGGCAAAATAAACCAATGAAAAATAAAATAAATGGGTGACATTTCATCCACTTTCCATCCTGCGCACACATGCATCTTGTCCAAAATATTCCGCGTATCTTCTCTCGATCCAAGAAGTAATCATTTGACTCTACGAATATTCACTTGCAATATACAAGCCAAATATGGAAACTTAGCCCTTGAGCTGCCACGAGGTTGGTAGACGACGTTGGTGTTGTCTCTGTTTGTTGTTGTTAATAGATCGCTGTACGGATAGCTGACGTTCTGACGACACCGCCTTCTTCGGAACCTGGACTTACATTGTACTGGACACAGCCGACGTATACAGCGACAGTACAAACGTCGTCTACCAATCTCAAAGTTTCCATATTTGAAATGGTATTTAACTTTGATACCGAGATTTATAAAAAGTCGATCTTCCAAATGTACAAGCTCTCTTACGTCACAGCGAGAAGATCCTGCTTTTGCGTGACCTCAGGAAGCAAAATCTTTCATATAAAAATTACGTGCTTCCCTTCCTGTTCTACACTGATTTTCTCAAGTTTTCTAATAATAAAGGAATTCGTCTGCAGATGGTACTGAAATCTAGCTCAAACGTTATGTGTCAACCCCTTTCACGACTGTCGTATAGGGCGCTGTCCTCGAAACGCGATATTTATGTGCACCGAGATCAGACTACATTTCTCTCGGGACCCGAGAAACATGAAGCCTGGTGGGTTTTTGAGAGACACACTCTATTGTTGAACTCTCCAAAATAAAGCAAGTAACAAAAAAATTACAAATTACAAAGGGCAGTTTTTGAGGAGATAAATTCAAGCGACTGATTCCAGTACAGACTAATAGCGACGCCTGCGATCTTGAAACGGTAAAAGTGTGTCCAATCTTGTACTTACCATATTATTTCGAACACTCATCATTATTTAGTTGCTTTTAGTTTGTCAGTAGCAGCAGTTCTAGATACGCTATGAAACAATCCACACCTGATAGTAGTAGAATTTAAAGCTTCGTGTTCCATTTTCTATATCCACATTTGCTTTGGTTGGAGAAGAACTAGTGAAACTTTCGTAATGAACGATAGCTGACTCCGCTCTTTTTATGAAAATAATGTTACTGCTCATTTATTTCGATAGCAAATCATGAAGTAACAAAAATCACGAATTGCTGACCACTTACCGTCACGCTATTGATACTTTCGAGAGCCCTGAATGGTATCTGCCACTGTCTGTTTAGACGTTGGTCTCCTTCCTTCTTAGACTGAAACTCGCAGAAAAATTCAGAAAAACGAGACATTTTTATCCTCACTAATGTATGAACTGAGATGCGAATAATTGTACTTTGAAATGCAATGTATGTACTTAAAACACATCTTTGTAATATTCGAAATTTCTAGTGTTTTTACTTCATTTTTCGCAGCGTTATGATGTTTCGTGTATCAGCTGTTTCACTTGTCGTCCCGTTAATTGCCGAGTGACTCGAACGTGCACTAGCAACACTTCCCTTTTCCCCTATCGCGTGCGAGAGTAGCCTAGTAGGTCTTCATCGCTCTAAAGATTTCTTGAGCATCATATATTTCTTCGTCCTTCCGTGAAGAAATCGGACAATCGGGTCTGTGGTCTTCCTGTAGAGCGCTTGATGTCCCAATCCAGTCGGTAATAGCTCTCGTCCACCGGTTGTCGCTGAAGCGCATTACGTGTCCGGCCCACCTTATTTTCGATATCTTGACGTATAGAACGGCGTCTCTTATTTTTGATTGATAACATAGGTCGGAACTTCGGATCCTCTCTCTCGTTTGCGAGATACGGAATTCCTAGCATCGGCCTTTTGACTGCGCGTTCATTAACGCCAATTACCAGCCAAGTGATCTTTCATCTGTTTATCTAGCGACCAGGTTTCTGCAGCATACGTTAGGGCAGAAATAATCGTCGAGTCTAAAAGGTGGGCACAGGGTCGGATGTTCTTTGCCCTCTTCACTACATCCCCGATGCTCTTGAACGCTCCCCTAAACCGCTCGTTTCCTTCTGCCCAGCTCTAGAGCTAAGTCGTTCATCATGTTCATTTCACGACCTAGACAGACGTAATTGGAACATTCGGAGATGTTCGTCTCGTTGAGCATAAATGGGGCATTCAAAACTCATCCGTTCTCTCATCAACATCGTTTATATTAGATCTAGTTGAAACCAATCTTTCTACAGGCGCTGTTGAAATGGCTCAATTTTCATTCCGCTTGGCTGATGTTTGGTGCTATGAGGACGATATCGTCAGCAAAGCGAAGATTGTTAATTGTCGACGTCCAATTTCCACTCCCATATCGTCCCATTTTAATGTTCGCATGACGTTTTGTAGGGTGGCAGTGAACAGTTCTGGCAAAATTGTATCGCCTTGTCGAACCCCTCTTCTTACGTCAATGGTGATATTGTTGTAGAAAGGAGATAGTTAGGTTGTGTGAAATCTTCATAAAGCTCACGAAGGATCATTATGTACCGATTAGGGACGCTCTGGTTATCCAGAGCCTCTATAACCGCTTCTGTTTCCACTGAATGACGATATCATCAGTGAAGCTAAGATGGCTTAATTATCGACCGTCAGTTTTCACTCCCATGTCGTCCCAATCTAAGTTCTCACGAAGTTCTAGAGATGGCGGTTAATAATTTCGGCGAAAAAGCATCGTCTTGTCGGAGCCCTCTTCTTACGTCGATGGTGATATTCTTGTAAAATGGAGAGATTATGGTCGTGAAATTTTTACACAGCTTACGAAGGATTGTGATGTCTCGAGTAGGCGCGCCCCTGGTTATCCAGAGCCTTTATAACCGCTTCTATCTCCAATGAATCAAAGACTTTGCTCAAATCGATGAAAGTGGGAAAGAGCGATAGTTTGAACTTTCGTGAAACTTCAATGAATCTTGTAATCGTGGATGCGGTCTATGGTATTAAATCCTTTTCGGAATCCTGCTTGTTCGGAGCGACAGATCTATGCTTTTTCAATTTATATGACGGTAATTGGACATGGCTAGAGAAGAGTTCTAGTAGTACTGGTGGATGAATTTCTCTATTGCCCTCTTGAAAGCTGTAAGTGTCCCATCAGGGTGTTGGAATGCAATCATATTGGTCCTGTAATGGGCGAAGCCTCGCTGAGCTTTGCGAATGCTCTTTCCAAACTTCTGCCATAACTGCTGCTCTTCTCTCTTTGAGGTCTTTTCTTATCGCTTCCCTGCAGCGTTTCCCAAGTTAGACATGAGGTTTCGGTTGCCTGTACCTCGTGCGGTTCCACGTTGACGTATTAGCCCGACTGTCTGCGAAGACAAGCGTCTGTATATGACTTTAGGACTCTCGGCTTTCATAGCGCCAACATGAAGGCATTCTACGAGCCGGTCGTATTCATGTTGTCGACAACGGTATCTTACCGGGAGCCGATTAATGATTGTATATATCCCAGTTTGTTGAGACTCTGTTGTTTGAATTTAGCTCCGCGAAGAACGGAACGTTGTGCAAAGGAAGCAATGGTCTGATCTCGTGTAACTTAGGAGCAACAGTGATATCGGTCAGGCAAGACCTTAGCTTCACTAAAATGTGATCTGTTTCGTCATGGTACTCTCCACTGGGAGACTGCCACGTCCATCGCTGAGAGTGAGGCTTTTGGAATTTTGAATTACCATGAATGGTTTTGGTGGTCATTGATAGACCCAGATCATGTATACCTAAGAGAAGTGAGTGATGAGCAAAAATACGAGCTTAGACAGGAGCCAAACCCGCGTTTCGTCCATGCCGGGGACACGTGCTACCACTACTACACCACCCAGGTACATTCGCGCCACCACTCATTCTTTAATATTTCTATGAGTGCTGTCAACCCTTCAACCGGTTTGGTCGGGTATGCGATTTCGTACCTCTCGTTTTGTGTGCTTTCTCATGACCACGCTCAAATTTCAATATGCCATGTAATCACATTTTGAGCCACGCATGTGATCTGTCATATAGAGCGTGGTTTTAAGAAATCACTCGAAACGTACATTGATGATACCAGCCAAGAGCAATCGAGTGTACAACATTGCCCCATTCAGTGAGAATTTCACTTGAGAGACGGTGTACGATGTTCGTCGTCGCTTACTCTCACAATAGGAGAGTGAGCGCCCAGAGAGGACTGACTAAAGACGAATGGTACCGCCCGAGTGATGAGGCTGTTAAAGTTGGAACAAGTGCATCGCGCTCTATAAGTCAGCCCTTTATGACAGGCCACATAAGCGGCTCAAAATGTGATTATCTGGCATATGCGATAGACCCTTAATAAACCCAGTTGAGCTGGCAACCATTGTGATAAGTAAATCTCAAAGTTTCTAGTGTTTTCACTGCATTTTTCGCAATGCTATGATGTTTCATGTATAACCAAAGAGAATTGAGTGATGAACAGAAATACGACTTCAGCCGGGAGTCGAACCCATATCCATACCAGCGAATACAACAAATGTGACGGCACAAAATTCACATGGGTGAGAATGCACAATGTGTTTCGGCACTTATACCTCAACCAAAACTCCAGTACGGTTGAGTGATATGAAGAACTTTGAACTTCGGACGGAAGTAAAACCCGTATCTCTTCAACATCGCAGGTGTGTTCTAAATGGCAGAGCAGGCGTCCTGGTTATGCGATGGAGGGCATGAAACACAAGTTCAACCGCCGTCCGAGATTCAAAGTTATGCATATCTATTCAAGATTTTTGGATATATGATCATAACATCACACTATTTCCAAGAGACGCGCAAATAAAGAATTTTATAGATTACATTGGCTAGCCAAGATTTAGTTCTCACTCGAAAAATTCACCAAAAATAGGTTTTCGAACTCCACTTTCCTAAAATCTGCAATTCTTAAATCGTTGAAACTTTCAAAAACTTAGCTGAAGGTTTATCGTTTTCTATGTGCCTTATCATTGACTGATAAAGTCTAGTATGTCTTATTTGTGATTTATATACATAGTCAAAAATTTTGCTTCTAACTCAAAGCAAACGGATCTCATCATAGTGGTGTGCAAGTTTTTCGCAGATAAGCAGGAATTTTCTTGTTCTGCCAACACGAAATTTTAAGTCTTTGGATGTAACAAAAAACATTTTACCCGTCACTTTCCTTATTTCAGACAATGAACCTACTGTACAAATAAATATTCAAGCAGCAGCCTAGTATGCTTCCAATCATTCTACGACTATTAGTTGAATCCACGCTTGCGCTTCAGAAAAACTTGAGCATTTAAGCATCGATTTTAATCGTTTGGAAGCGGAAGGGCAAGAGAGGCCTAAATTGAGAAGCGGCCACTATCCCAAAAATCCGTTCTTTTACAGCGATAAGTTAGAGCACTCCGAAATGAAGAATATTTTTATACTGGAGTGTTCTAGTTGTAGACTCATTAGCATGTTTGAAAATTATACAATCCATTGAATTTTGCTAGTGCAATGCGCTAAAAAATGAGGGATGAAACAGAACTGTATGCTGACGCCCCGCTTGTTTGCAATGGAAGAGGGCCTCTTCTGGGCTGCTTCGCTTCCTTCTTTATTATTGATAACCAAGCTCTTCTTCATCTTTATCCTGGTTGAATTCGTCATTTTTGCATCCTGAGCTTCGTTCTTTTATTTGTCATCGAAAATAAAACTTCTGAAGTATTGTCTTTTGTGACATATATATGCATATATATATATATATATGAAGTAGTTTTTTGTGATATATATAATATATATATATATATATATATTCAATGCATGAACGCCCTGAAGTCGAATACATTATCGCAGTCTATCCAACTACCGTAAATGTAAAGATTGCTCAGCCGCTTAACATCGCCTTTGATCTACTCAATGTTCATCCGCACCTGTTCCACTACCTAAAGACCAAGAAGAGCACACCATATTACAGTCAGAACATTTTCTTTAGAACTCAGCTTTTCCAGAAAAGTCTTAATAAGTAACCACTGTCTTCTCGTCGACTCGATACAATACAAGTCATTCCGATTGATTTGCTAAATCTACAAACACCCAAACTGTATTAAAATTCACTCGTTGACTTAGTAGTATTGGATCGTTGAATCTCAAGCACTGTTTGACAACTTTCTAAATTTGATGTCACAAGAGGACTTACTAGAACATATAGCATACGGAGAAGGTTGCTGTAAAAATGATAAGTGCGAGAACAACACCAATCGCCATCACAGCAGCCATGTTGTTTTTGAAGAAATTCTTTGGGCACTAAAAATCGACCACTTCAATCTAATGTGTATGTTCACCAGAACATCAAAACTGCAATCTAAGTGTAAAGGAATTTTATACATTGTTTAAATACTCAATATAGGGGAAAAGTAGTTTTGAAACAAAGAAGACAAGTTGCAAGAAGCACAGAGGATACGAAAAGTTCTCGGCGTTGATCAATGTCTGAAAGATGAAACATGCATCGGTCTCCAGTTTCTGGCCCCTCTTTTGAGGTAACTGAATGGATATCTAGCTTTATAATAACTCACAGTGGCCTACCGCATGTATGAAATCAGTGCTGATTATCCTCCCAGACAAATATGAGACCAGTCTGGTTACAGTTTAGCTACCCTACAAGGATGGATGGATGGTGAGCCATGAGCGCGAGATTGAACCATATCGACCATCGATTAATTGACTATGTGGGGGCAAGAAACATATTAGCGAACATTTACAGCATATCATAACTGATTTCACCACACTAAAATTTATATACTTTTTTCTTCAGTGAGAGATAACCTTCTGCATGAAATTATCGTGAATGGCAAGTCGTACAAAAGCGTTGTAATTTGCGCAATCCGTCGATGATCGTTTTATGTAATAACCTGAAAAAATTCTCAGGATGCTAATTTTGCTACTTCAATGCTTCTTTGCAAAGGGCATACCCAAATCTGTTCTACACAATCGGGGCCACCGTGATCGAGTGGTTGTGATGTGCGACGAGGCACGCGGATGTCCAAATCGCACCTCTTACACTGTACGGCAGTAAACAACGAACGTCCTATGGAACGCCACAACCAGGCTACCTCGAGAATTTCAAGGACACGTGCTCAACCAATGTTTACGACGCTCAAAAAGGAGACGAAAAAAAGACGAATTGAATGCTAGAGATACTGTGATGAAAAGTGAACGAATGACAATGTGAAGACGGATCAATAAAGTGCCTAAAAAGTGTGCAGATTCTAGTGCTTCTTGCATTCAATTGTCCTCCTCGCATGCTCATCGTTAGCAAAAGCCTTCGAGCCTTTCCGTGCTACGTCCGGCTGCTGTTTGAGAAATATTGTGTTTGTTAGTAATGTCGCTGAGTAATGGTCAAGTAGATTCTTGCCAGAGATTTGAAATAGCCAAACTAGGGTATCTCCACCTGGGCTACAGAGGACCAAACTGCTCCCAGACCACATACTTTTAGGTAACTGGTCCTTTGTGAGTCGGTATGAAGAATTGTCTTCACCTACTGCTTTGCTGTTTTCCTTTTTTTTGAAGCCGGAAGAAGGTGGCTCGAATCGATAGTCTACAGTTATCATAGCCAAGTGTATTGTCAACTCCAACCTCCATTACGACCTTTTGAACCAGTACGCACGTACACTAACACCGTCAGAGCCCTCGTTCAGCCTTTTTCTTAGCCGTATTTTAGCCTCTTCAAAGGCCGTTGGCAATCATTCGTAACGAGACTGATCTAAGTGACACAAATCGACACGGAACTTTAGTTAAGTCGAAGCCATGGACTGGCAACACAATCTGAACCATTTATTCACTGCTAATTCTCATCTTGAAGAACACGAAAGTGAACCATAATCACAAGAATGTTCGAATGTGAACAGAACTTGAAATTTGGTACTTTTGTGTCACGGGCTCCAAGCGCCACTCTGCCTTTCATGGGCAAAACGAGGGCCTTGATGGTTGTCGAGCCAGCGCGCGCCTGCACTGAAATGGCATAGTAGCGGTAGGAATCCATGACCCAAAAACCTCAGCCTCCAGGTTTAGTCGGCATTTTAGATCACTTGTGGCTATAATTTATATCGTTTTCTGCTGTTAAGAGTAGAAATTAGCGATAAGTAGACACTCTTTTTTTTTAATCTTCACAGTGTTTTTTCACTGTGCAGATGACAGTACTTCTAGCATTTACTTCGTGTTTTTTCACCTTCTTCTTGAACATCGTAGAATACTGTTTCAGAACATCTCTCTGTAATCTCGATGATAGCCTGGCTGTGGCGTTTCCATATGGCGTTTGTTGTTGAGTGCATGAGAGTCTGGGGAGCGGAGTTTATCACGCGTGCGTCGCGAAAGGCATCACAACCATTTGGCTGCGACAGCCCAGGCAATAAGGGGTTAAAATGGTCCACAGATCTCCATCCTCACTGGATGAGTGCTCATTGTCACACCTTATCGAATCCACAGAGCGAGGTACCACTGAAATGAAGAGCCTCATTCGGTGGTCACGTTTTCTATTGGGCCGACATGTTCTATTACAGCTATCCGATACAAGTTCGACAATCGGTATATAAACTGCCACGTAACGTAGTATCAAAACCAAATTCCATCACTCTTTGGAAGGAATTCCTTTTACTATAGTGAGTTGACGCAAGGGTGGAATAGAGAATACTATGCTTCTTATCAGGTGCTGAAAGGCTGATCGCTATGGGACGGATCACCATGAGAAAGGCGGGTCATATTGAGTGAATAAAATAGAATTCGACATCCTCCCTGAGAACAACTTCGAGATAGAATCCCTGTTTGAGAGGTGCCCCACTGCCTTGGCTTTAACTAGGCACGATATCGAACACCGAGGTCGCGAGAACGGCTACCTGTAGATGATCGATTTGGGTCACTCTGACTTTGCAGATGACAAGGACATCGAAACGGTGGCCGAATATATTTTCCAACATCAGAACGGTATTGGATCAATAATCTGGATAATTAATTTTGAATCTTATCGAGACTTGGTAAGAGTTGGTTTTGAAGTGCTCCCTAGAGAAATCCATGAGCAAATTCGTGATCTCAGAAAGATGAGAGCCAACTTGAGCGTGAGACTAAGTTGAAGCTGCAACGTGCTCGTGACCGCTGGCATCACTTTTACTACGTGGCTCACCACCTTTTCTAAAGTTTATGTCATTGTGACTGTTCAACTATCGAGTAGCACTCTCTTCTACTACAGCTATACCAGCGGGGTAAAGCAAGACTTGAAAAAAATTCAGGACATAGAACGATATAGATAGAGCGTATAAACTTCAATACCTTATCGCCTTCGAACCCACATAACGGCTCATCGTGTGGTGTGACGCCACCCCGTGTCCACCAAATTTCTGACTCGCTCGCGTATAACGGCTCATAAAGCTAAACTAAACTTTTTCAAAGGAACAACAAGGTAGTTGTGAGCAGATAAATTTAGCGAAACTAGCTGTCTAAAGGAGCTGTTCAGAAGAGGAATTTGCAAAAGCGGGTCCCACAATGGTGTCAACTGGAAACGTGGAAAGATGTCAAATGTTGAACATCTCTAAGTTTACTACTCATTACTACTTTAGTCCACTGTAATTTTCATTTATGGAGGTTCAGTCAGATGTTGAATAGCCTGAATGAATAGCCTATTTATAAGAATTTCAATGCACTGTATATACAATGTAATAGGACAGTAAACTTTAACTTATCAATTACAGTTTGATTCATTGTAACGACAGATTGCGGTGTGAAATATAACCATAAGAGTGCCAAGATAAGAGCACAACTTAGCACCACAGGTTGTTTCGAATTCGCGATTACCCTTTCAGGGCATTTACGCGTTTCTTCTCTGGACTTCTGAGGCTTTCTTTTTGGCCTTCTCTTAATCGTGCTTAAGCCCGTTTGGTGGGTGTCAGCAATCGTCGTGAGTCAGCGGGATTGATCAAGGGAGCGTAAATCGGCATAAAATCCAGTGACTTGGATGAACGATGATTGCTAACAATTATTAAATGGGATGAACTAGGGCGGAAAGACAGGTAGAGCGAGAGCCTCGATGATGCCGTGGAAAAATAAATGGAAGCGTAATGTATTTACTCACCAATATATAATTTAGAATTATTCAAGAACTCACTCCGATATCGTCTTCAACAGTAGCAGTGCCAAGAAGAATTTGTTTCCCGTGTTTGTCGAGACCGTCGAAGTAGAATGTCGGGAATCGTACGCCATTCTTACCCATTCTTACAATACCAGACATGCCTATGGATTCTAGTTAGCGATGAAAATGGGTATGAATGCTAATATTTTATTAAACACACATGCTGCAAGTCAACTGTGATGAATCTGCAATGAAGGTAGTAAAACTATAACATTTTAGTGTGCGTCTATTAACAAATCGACCGTCACCTTTTAGTTGTCCCAGAGAACGGTTTAAGGATAGGTTTAGACCAAACGCGCTTTGGTGGACGGAAGCAGGGTGGATCTTAAACCGTTTAGCATTTGATTTGCTACCTCGTAATCGTCGCGCCAAAAGTTTTAGAATATGTTGGTGGTGTTTCGACTGCTGCTCAAACACTTTTGTTTGTGAATGTCGGTGAATACTGGTCCGGCAGATGTCATTGAAATTCTTAAGAATAGCCACACTAAGCCGTTCCTAAGCGACTGCAGGAGAGTGATGATATATGGGATAATCAACAAATTGATTCCTGATAGCATGCAGGCTAATCATTTGATCACATTAGCTCCCACTGACTGTTTTTAAACCTCGATCAAGAACATCTGACAATGTTATTCGAGTCTTTCATGAGGCCTGCTAGGGCGCTTATGCAGTGGAAGACGTTCTTGATCAAGGTCGTTGTCAGATTTTTTTACTCTTGAATTAGACGTGTTTTAACTTTCCAGCCTCGTCAGTTGCCGCAGTGTCTTTTCGTTCAGTCACTTCTTTGGGAATTTACCCCTTCCTAGAGAAGCCGACGACAAAATTTTCACACCCATGCACTGTTCATAGGACCCATAACAGACCTCACGAAAGGCTCAAATAACCACTGTCAGATTTTATTGTTTTCGAATGAAGTCTCAAAGCAGTCGATGGAAAGAAACGTTAAATATGCTTCGTAACAGCCATATTCCATATCGACAATTGGCCACTCTGAACTCTACGATGATTGTTTCACTGTACGTTCAGTGTAAAATGTTCGCCATCGACTCGTTTGTATAGGGATAGATCCCCAAGGAACTAACTGAACGAAAAGGCACCGTACGACTGACAAGGCTAAAAAGCCGAAACACGGGCTTTGCACTGTATAAGTCCCCCATAACACACCGCATGAAAGGCTCAAATAACATTGTTAGATCATATCTTTCGTTTCGAGTGTTTTCTTAAGACCGCAGCTCAAATTTCAATATGCCTGGTAATCATTTTTTGAGCCACTCATCGTTTGATTGAGTCGTCGCTAACTCTTAGTGTGAAGATTGGAGCACTGACAGAGGATTGGCAAAAGGTGGGATAGGATAACCGCCCGACTGACGAGATCGCAAGATCGAAACACGTGTATATGTGTTACACGCTCTATTAGTCAGCCCCTCTTTGACAGACCACTGACATGCGTGGCTCAAAAAAATGATTATCAGGCATATTGTTAGATCACTTGATCGCAGTTGCAAAATATTGCCAGGAATCGCGAAGATCTACCAGACCAGTACAGTCACGAAGAGGACGAAGCCCTGAAATAGCAGTCGAAATAACACGGGAAAATTTTGAAAGAATTTTGGATAAGATAATCGAGAGAAAGTAGATCAAATGCTAGAAGTACACACAATAAGATCTGCACAATAAAATGTGATACAGGGTCGTACAAGGTTTCGATACGAAACTTGCGACTGCAACACATGAAACGCGCAGGCCATCTTTGTTGCTTACCTTTTTTTTGTGCGATATAACATAAGTGAAGCGAAGATATGGTTTGATTGATGCAATAAACTTTGTTCTCTTCCCACTGCTTGTTATATTCAGTAATGTTTTTGGGAGTATCTGTTCAGATCTTTCAAGCATCAATTTATGTTGTTTCATTGCAAACTGCATCAGAACCAACAGATGCGTCAATTATAGCTTTGACAGGTCTTCAATTCGCAAATTATATACCATATGCGCTCTGTCTGATTCAGTAAGTAATTTTGTAAATATCCTCCAGTCCTCAAAACAACGGTTAGAAGAGCAGTTGGTGAGGATGTTGATGTTAGTAGGCTTTCTTCAAATGTCACATGAGGACTGAATGTAATAAAATTCAAAACGGCGGAGTCACATTATAAATTCACACTTTATGTTCAGATAAAATCTTACCATCGAAAGTCATCTCGACGTTTTCTATTATTGCCGTTCCATTACGAACAGCAGTGGCGTTTTGCTTAAGTGTTGAATTCAACGCGCGTGCGTATACATAGAGACTGTCGAAAAGTTGACCAGCATAAGCAGCCGCCTAAAGACAGAATTTGCAAAGTTTATCGATTCGTATTTTAAGCAATACTAATGATGCCGTTAGGTATGATGTGTTCACGACTAATTTGCTTTTTAATACTGATAGAATGCGTCTAGTTCGCATGCCGCTTTCAGTTTTGTCACGAGTGTAATTCGTAGGAAGGACGAAAAGCATATGAACGCTAGAGGAAATTCCCGTATCTGAGTCAATCGTTTCACTCAAAATTTTTTTGAAAATGATGAAAAAGTCCCGAATTGAATAGCAAGTTGTATCTCACATGTCCACCTCTTTAGGCTATCGATCGATCGCTCCGTCCGCAGTCCGTAGATTAGACGGTAAGCAAACTCGCCGAATATGTGAACTTCGATCTTATTCTCGCTGCTACACTACGAGTGAAACGGTCCTTCCTAGAATAAACAGCACTGGAATCATGAGGCTTACGCTATAGAATGATTATTAATAGTTTAAAGAAAGAATTCTGTCCGTCGGGTTGTAAAGCATAAACGTTTCTTTCTCCTATACCACTATCAAAAGAGTTTTTCAAAGAGCAAACACGTTTTTGAGTTCTTCTGAAAAAGACCGTTTCACTGCAGTGTACAGCGAGAATAAGATCGAGTTTTGAATATTCGGCAAGTTTGTTTAACGGCTAATCTACGCGTTGCAAGCGGAGCGATCGATCAATAGCCTAGAGAGCTAGACGTGTGGGGTGCAACTTGTTATTTAATTGAGAATTTTTTCTTCATTTTGAAAGGGACTTTATATGGAACGATTGGCTTAGATACTAAGAATTTTTTTCTAAACGTTCATATACTTTCCGTGCTTCCAGCGAATTATACGCGTGATAAAAATGAAGGCGCGATGCGGTTGTGAGACATAATTTTATTCTTCATGCCACAGCACTAAAACTAAATTGAAAAACCGGCTACTCAGGGCGCTAGCCAAAGATCTAAGCTTTCGACTAGTTATTAACATTTCTATGAAAAATTCTTATGCAGTGAATGAGGTCGACTATTCATTTGTTCCTTTGAAACCAAAATGAACCGTGGTTTCTTACATAGGAGTAATTGGCTCCCTTGCAATCGTCCACGCAATTGAATGGCGATTCTTTCATTCGCGAAATTACTTCCTTGCTGAACGAGTCGTAATCATCCAAATCTACCCCACTGCCCAAATGCTAGAAGCGTGATTTATCATCAAAAGTGTGAGGTAAAAAGACTTGAAGGTTGTATGTTTTGAAAAATTGAGCTTCAAGAAAGATATTTCGCAGGCAATGTAAATAAAATGTCTTTACTATCAAAAAAGCATCTTTGAAATTTCAAACTCATATTTTGGCTCCTGCTAGAAGTTCTACCATAAGCAAGGTTTTATCAAGCAACTGAGATATCTTATTTTACACACATCTGATATAACCACAGTGTGTGCGAAAGCCTCCATTGCCTCCTTGTCTCTGCCATCTTTTGGAGTTTTTATATCTTCCCATACTAACCTTTCTTCATCACCTAGTTCAGGAATATCTGAAACTAACAGAATTTTAGTTCATGAATTATTGAGCTAACATAAGACGGTGTGAAGAATAATATTTTTAGATTTTCAAAAATGTTAAGTCTTAGCGAGATTGTTATGCCAGAGCCATACTCGTGTTTCGGAGGTTCCGGCCTCCTCGTCAGTGACCCACGCCTCACGTTAAGCCCTGCATTTAGCAAGAAGGGAGGCGTATGTGGCGACAGCACAGCATACAATGACACTAAGCTATCACCACTGTTCAGTTGATGGATCGAGGCTAGTATATACAAAGTGATTCACAGCAATTTCTAGATCTATTAAGAATTCTTAAGCTCTCCATGTTGTACAATTGGCCATCTAACCACTTGGCGACCAAGTGGAAATCTGGGCGCGGCACGCGACGTGGTCGCGCAGCGAGCGCGGCTAGTGAGTTTAATAAGGCTACTTGTAGTAAAACACTGTCTATTATCCTTCCCAAAATCCAGCGTTTCAAGGTAAAAACCAGATACACACGAAAATGGTGTGTTTCATATTGTTGCTGAACATTTTTGTCCTATTTTATCCATGATCATTCATTGATCAATCATATTGTCTTTTATTTTTTGTGTTGGCAACTTCTTGTTCTTATTCATTGCTTCATATCAAGAATAATCAAAAAGTCAAGCCCTTTATCACTTTGTTCTTCTGGAATCAAAAATTACGATAAAAATCTTTTATTTGAATCTATTTCATTCTATAAAATACCTCAAACGTATGATATTGATTGAAAATGAGAAATTAATTACTTATTTGTCAAAAATAATGCTGCACACTATATGTAATGCCACCTTATCAATGATTGTCAATAATTTTTGATTTTTAGTAAGCTCTCAAAATTGGGAACTTTTTTGAAAACAAAAAGATTTTGTTCTATCTATTCATAGGTACTAACTTCTTGTTATACGCGTTTATTTTCTACTGCCAGCTCATTTTATCGCGTAAACGTTTCGAAACTAGATTTTTGTACCGTTTACGCCCTCTTCATATTGTTTTCACTTGATGTCCTCAAAAAAGTTTCATGTGCACGATCAAATTCCCAGCTCCCCTAATAACTCCAATTGATCACATCTAGGTGGTTAGACGTTCGACACTAAAACGGAGAACTCCGTGTTGCCCAACTGTTTCCGATAGGCATCCTTTTCACCAGTGGGAGTATTCCCTCCACCCATAATTTGATTCAGTTCTTCCGCCTATACGTTCAAACAAAAGCTTCAAGCTTTTACTCTGTGCTTGACTAATCATAGAATTATTCACACATTGGTCTTGTTATTTTCTATGACTATAAATCCCGAATGAAAAGAGGAGTTGGGTACTTTTGCTTGTACGGTTCAGCTCTGGGCCTGAAGCCAATTGTGTCTGAATGAACAGCAAACGCATATCTATGGCCATCAGAGGAATGATGAGATCGAAAAAAGCGGTCATACTCCTACAAGATATCAGACAGAAATGGGGAGTAAGAGTTGGAAGTAAACTCATTTCTGTAGTTTTCCTGTTGAATGCGGACTCTTGGGACGTGTTGGCTTACTTGCTACTAAAAATGACTGCGAAAATTTTCTCTGTAATATGCCGCTCTCTTGTGACAATTAAGTGTCCACATCATCTAAATTTCGCTATATAGCCGTCAAAAGAACCTTTGGTGAAGTTCAAACAATGAGATTCTATTCCAGAGACGAGGCGAATCTTTCCCGCTATGGTATTACTGCCGAAAAAAGCCATTCTATAAACCAAGCTTACTACAAAAATCTTCATTTCTCAAGCTATTGCTTGATCACTTATTGTCTAGTGAAAATATCTTTCATGTAAAAATGCAAGCAAACACGAGCACATCTCACAGAATGTGAGTGCACTTCGCACTGCTCGTACTAGAAAGTGGGAATTTTTTGGACAACTAGGTGCTCTTTCTAATTAAAGCAAGTTTATAAAAATCTGCCCAGTAATATCAAATACTCACGGCGGCAAAGTTTCTATGAAATCAAAATTACACTAAAAATTCAAAGATCCCCGGTGATGTTGAAAAATTGAATTCCAATATCGAAACTTTAGCTTTCTTTTAGTTAGCTGAACGTACTATGAAATTCTTTTCGAAAAGCAAGTCAGCATGAAAATCTCAATTTTTCAAGCTATCGAATGACTACAAAACGTCAACGAAAAAGGAAGGAACGAATGTTAGATAAAACTTGTAAATAATTCTCTTTCACGACAATGTGGTTTTCATGTTGAAACATAGAGCATTGATCCATGGCATAGACTGTTTTTGATACCTCGCAATAAACATTCAATGTAAATTTCTAAGGATGTTCAAACCTTACCCGAAGTTGGTACGCCAGGATTATGCAAGCGTGTTTTGAAGGTCTCGCTCCCCTCGTCAGTGGCCCACGCCCCACATTAATCCCTGCATTGTAGCAAGGAGGGAGGCGTATGTGGTGACGGCACAGTGTACAATAACAGTGTGCCATCACCACTAGGAGTATTTTTGATTCATGAGGTTAATCTTGGCTATAAAACTCTTTATAAAATCTCTTCTGTTATGGTTTATTGAAATAAACGTTTCTCATGATCGAAATGCACGATATATTTCCAAAAATTTACTGTAAGGTTGAAACAACTTACTCCTAAAGCAAAACGTAATTTTCTTCTTAGTTATCCTTTCCTACTCTCACAAACCAAGCTATTGCTAAAATTTCCAGTTCTGAAGTTAGCGAATGATTGCTAATAACTCAGTGTAAAAGCTCTTTTTAGAGAAGAAGGAAGAAATACCAGCACTTTTCACATAAATGCGACCGCATCTTTGCATTTGTTGATAAAAAGTGTGAAATTTCAAGACAACAGAGTGCTCTTTTTATATGAATACGCCTATAGAAGCCCATTCTATGACAGTCCAGTTTTTCATGGAGAGGAAGTTTACTTAACATCAAGATTCGTATATAATACCAAAAAAAATCCGTTGTTGAACTGGAGCAACACACTTTGGAAGCAAAATCTTGTCTGTTTTTGATTAATAGATTGTAATATGAAAGTCTGGCAAAAATTCCAAGCTAAGTTTGAGGATCGACATTTCTCAAGCTATTAAATGAGTACAAAAACATAGATCAAGAAAGAAGAAGCAAATGTTCTTTGACTGGATGTAAGTTTCCTTTCAAAGGGATGTGGTTCTTTTGTTCAAACATAGATTGATTTCCGGCAGATGGACGTCTTCTTTACCAAAACACCCTTTATGGAAGTTTCCTCTGTGGTATTCCATCATTTAATGCTAATAATGTTCCCTTAGATCTTTAAATAAACAAAGAAAGTTCTATCTTCATAGAAGCGTGTTGACACGTTATCGCCGCCGACTCGCCGCGGCCGCCGCGAGCGCGGCTCACGCTATGTAGCGAAAACGGTACATATGGCCGTCAAGTGGTTATGTCATTTCAGAAATTATTTCTTAGGACATCACCAGTTATTTCTACTTTACTATTACCTCATCATTGTTTCTGGGTTCGCGATTCTTGAAGGTTTTCCTATATAGCTGTGCTTGCTCTCTCACAAAAGAATAACGACAGTCATCATTTTATGAATTATTCTATAGTGCAGTTTTAGTTGTTCTGACATGAAGGTTCAGTAAGTATTTCCTACGGAATCCTTGAGACTTTGTGTCGGCGAAGATATAAACGTATTCGTCATTCAAATAGCCAGCATCCTTGGCGGTCAATACGAACGTCCTTTTGTAGTCACTATTTTCAGACAGGCAAACAACAACAACTGAAAAAAGTACTCATTCGTCAGCGCAGAGCTATAATCGAGCGGTTTGTAGCAAAAAAAACTCTGCTGTCTAAAAGTTTTACAAAGCGATGACTGCAGATCGGTGCAGTGATCGCGGCTTTTTGCCTATTTCTTTAGAACTAATTCAGCACACCTTTAACACTTATTATTCCCTGCATTCATTCTTGTAAAAGGACTATTCGATATTATCAAAAAAAACTAAAGCACCAAACTCTTCTGCTTTCACATAAGATCATATACTCCCACTGGAAACAAAAAAAGTTCTAGATTTATTATTGAATATTACGGAAAATCCTCACTTCTCACTTGAGCGCTCACATCTTGCAGCGCCTCAGTAATGTCCTTTGATGTGATGTCCTTTAGTTCGACAATTATTGTAATGAGAATCTCATTCATCACAGAGAATGCATCCTAAACTTTCTTATTAACTTCACATCTGGCACCATGACAGTATTGAAAAAAAGAAAAAAAACATAAGAAATGTGCCAATAGGTATTAAAATTTGCTTTCTATTTATTCGGAGTAGCGCATTCGCATCGAATCTTCCAATTTTGCATCAATTTGAGCATTGATCGACTATAGCGATTTTTGATAGATTTCTTTGAAGCGCTTATAGCGCAATAGTTGAAGATGCTCTGTATAGACACAGTGTTGGGTCCAATTCATTCCATAAGCTCACCAAGCACTTCATATCCTTGGACCAGGTAGCTCGCTCCATAATTATATGAGAGGAATATTGCGCTGACTTGATACAGCGGCTGATCTTTTATAGATTAAGTAACGTTGGAAGCGTTACCATTTATCCTCTAAGGTTATTTTATAGATTTCCAATACGCCATTTGAAAATTTGAAATCATGGATTGATTGAAACTTTTATCAAATCAGATATGCTTGGTTTGATATCGAGTATAGTGCCAACATTTACAAAGTTACGTTAATTTACATTAACGAAAGGAGAAAAAGCTGTGAAAGTGATGCTGTAAGGATTTAAGCGTTCTTAATCCATCCCTTTTAAGTTTAACAGGAAGGTTACACTCATAACAATAACAATGATTCACTTTACACTTATACCAATTATCTACATTGCTGGTCTCACTAACGTTCTCATTTGCAATATACAAAGTGAAACAACAATTGAATGTACCTAAATTAACCTTTAAATTAATCGTAACGGAAGTTAATGTGCTACGTAAACCAGAAATAATTTCTTTGAGCCTTCACTGATAAGAGAGAGGAATGAGTGAGTAAAGCCGAAAAAAAAAAAACAGAAAAAACCACTGGTATTTTGTCCCACTTTTTTCGATTAAGCTTCCAGTGAAATTTGCTCAACTCTCAAACTTTTTTAGTCATGCAGCTTTAGCGTATATTCAGTGTTCATACTCACTCTCATCTGTATAAGCGTAAGTGATATTAAGCCAAAAACAGTAAAAAGTAATCACTGAAGAAAGCCGGATAAAATATGTCAAACTTATCTGAATTTCATTCTTCATGACTGAACACTTCTGTCTGTCACCTTTACTGGAGTAGACAAAGGCAATCTGTTTCCATCCAAAAGATGACAGCACGGATTTGATAGCAATCCCCAGACTGTGCGAAAAATTAATGCAGTCTACTTGTATGATGGAAATTGCGCATGCTCTCTCTTTAGTCTACACAGGGGTCCTGCCCTATCGATCACCCTAATCGAGTAATCTCCTAAGTTTCTGAATTGGATTTCCGACTCTATCTCTCACTTTTCCTTCTATCACGCTACTGACTACGATTACTTTAACGAAAAAATAAAGTAAAATCTTTCCTAACAAATCACCTGTACGAAGTCACAGAAAGCACGCTCACGGTCGGATAACGTGTGATATCACCCAAAGCATAGGAATTGCTTAGTCCCCATGTAAATATCGGAATGTTATAGTAGACGGCATTTACTGCTGCTACATAGGCAGCTGAAATAGCCACCTTCGTAAATCACCATACAACCCTAAGACGTTCAGACGTGTGAAAGGAATAAAGTGGAAAAGAATATACACTTTTATATAAATGATAGAATGTGTAAAGAGCTCATGTCGATTTGATTGTTCAATATGATTTTGCAATAGTTTGATCTGAACGAGGTGAAAAACTACTTATCAAAATACTCTCCATCAAGCTCGATAACTTTCTACCTCTTTTCGGATAAGAGAGCAATGCCTCGACCGTAGACTGCCGTTTCTTTTGCAATCGTGTCATCGCCCGAATCTCCATTTATCTTGCGCGCCGTTTCGTTATTATTTTCCTCTTTGCGCCAGTGTTCCCAAGACACCTACGTCTCAGACCAAGTATAGACAAGTTGTATAAAAATGTTAGCAAGAGAATGAGCAATTGAACGATAACAAAATCATGCAATTTCGTTGCAAAAATCGTATTAGAGAACCAAAATCGGCACAAACTTTACAAAATTCATCTCATTAAAGCTCATAAGATGAATAGAGCAGATGCCCACAGTAAAGTATTTTGAAGTTATGGTTGTCAAGAAATTCATCCATAAACGTTTAAATTTTTCTTTCAGTTCTCAGCTGCCTTTAAATGAACAGCATTAAGATACGTGATAGAATATTCCAGATATGACTCAAACAGCGCAGGAGAGCACGAACTTGTTACGCAAAACAAGAGTGAGGTTGGAGGAACTTTGTAATTGAGTAAGCACCTATGATACTGCAGATATCCACTTAGTGGTAGTAATAGTAGTTAGATATAGCCGCGACTCAAGGCATGACAGTGTGCTCGACTTTTCCACAAATCAATGTTCTCGCATTTCTGTGCTCGTGGCATGAGCCTCGCGGTGTGAGAAGCACCTGAGTCGCTCGTCTTTTTCAGACTCAGTAATCGGTTTTCTAAGGAACAGCTAATTACATGAACTAACCACACTAATAACGGCTCTCCAGGCCTTCCACATCTATTAAAACTGTTGAAATATCTTTTTCATCGTTTGATTTGGGAGTTTTTTTGAAAAGAAGCGCATAATGGCTTAGATTACGGAATATGTCGAAGTTCTATCGAATCTATGTGGCAGTTAAACAATGTTATTAGAGGCTCAAAAGTTCTACATGAACAAGAGTTCATGTTTCTTTGCGCATAATTGCTTTTGCTCCCGAGAGAATCTAGCAACACATTCTTGTAAAGTGAAGAATACTGAATGACGCAAAAGAAATTGATTTGGAACACAAAACTCTCTAAGAAATTGGCAACAACAGGCATGATAAGCATTCCTCAAAGCCGAAATGGATTCATTGTGTTCGAAGAGCTATTTGAGTTGATCATCCATTGCGGCTGTACTGCCTTTTTCAAGAACTACGTTTGCTCACCATCCCAATAGATTGGATGGTTGGTGCGAAATTTCCATGGCTTTCATTCATTTCGGATATTCGACGTGCTATATCGTCAATCACTTCAACCAAAATCATATGTAAAGTTTTGAGAGATCCACCATCAGTGCGTATCAAAATACAAGTTCAGTCTACCCCATGTTATCTACTTAGATGTGAAATTTCCAGTGAATGGAAGAAAGGTACTACAAGTAATACAGATAATCTAGCACGATGAGGTATACACGATATCGCCAACTATTGCCCGACGTTTTTGCTTCTTTTCGCCTGTGAAATCAATCAATCGAGTCATTTTCAGTGGGGTTGAGAAATTATTAAATGAAGCGCAGCTATGTGTAGGGAATGTTCAATGGAAATGTGGATTATTTTCAGAATTTCATAAAACACCATATTCTATATTTTTGCTATATTTGTAGGAAGTACCCCAATGGTTTACCGCCTTATCTTGGCTGCGTGATATCTCAAGGTGTCGGACTGAGCAGAACAGCGGGCTATTCAAGACCTCAGTAGGACCGTTTGAGCTGAAGAAGGAGTCCCACATCTCCGTTCGGAAAACCCATAGGATGCGTCGTACTAGGAATGACCGCCTCCTTGACAGCTACTAGTTGCAAGACTGTAAACTCACTCTGATTCAGAAGTGCTGGCGGATGCTCTAATGCGGTGAAGACCTGAGGAAACCCCGGCTAAACTTACCTCCGGATCCTAGGAAGCAAAAAAGCTCAATCAACATAATTTCGCGTGCTGAGGTCTCCACATTCTATGGGAATAGATCGTCCAAGTAGGTATCCAGATGTAAGAAGATTTTCCCAGAGGTTGAAAAAGGATATCCATTTGCGTGATCATTCCTTGAAAAACAGGGCCATCCAGACAAAAAAGTTTGGCACTTCCATTGTTAAGACCAGGAGAAGATGTAATCATGTTGCTATAAAGTTCGATAACTTACTGATGGCATCCCTATTAATGTAAATAGGGCAAATACAAAGTAGCATAATAAAAAGTGATGCAATCGCGCCTTCGACTTAGAAAAGCAAGCAGAAATGCTGAGACACGACGAAATAGCGAGCACTTTACCGATATTCTCTCGAACTATTCGATGATTAGAAGAACAAGAGTATATATGTTCAAAATTAGCAAACACGTACTATCGTCGGGTTACTAGTCCCAACTATAACACATAGGTATCAGCTCTCTCAAGTATCGAGATAGGAAACTTTTGCAAGCCTTTGACAATCACCTATTTCATGCTTAGAGTGAGTTACAAATAAGATGTGAGTATAATTGGGTTGCTACACTACAGCCTTTCTGTTACACCGCTTTTGAAGAATGTCTATCATCCAATTTCAATAATCGTTTTTTACTTTCGCTAGCACGGGATGTAGAAAGCGATCTCTTTCGCTGGGCAAGAACTTTCCATAAGAGTGTTACCATGATAAAACAGATTTCTTTTAATTTCAACCGCTTCTAGCGGTGGTATAATGCTATAATATGTCCAGTGATGTAAAGTAATGTGCAAAACTTTTGCGTCAGGCGGGACTCGAAATACTAATCATCCTAACGGAGGGCTCGCGCTCATCCACTTCATTACCTACGCGTGCTTTGATACCACTCTTTCTACGCTACAACGCATCTACTTGTCAGCAACCAACGGTCAACTGTATGACATGGGTAGTCGGTATAGGCATTGAACCCAGTCAAGCTAACAGATATAGGGTATTAGTTTATCAGACACAATTTTTTTTTTTATTTCAGGCTCTTCTAGTGGTGGTATAAGGTTATATGAGCGTGACTGGGTTCAATGCATTGGTTCAGTATCGATTATCCATGTTAAACCGTTGACGGCTGGTTGTTGACTTATGGATGGACATATGAAAAAATGGTGGCAAAACAGGCGTCAGTAGTGCAAAGGATAGAGCACGCGTTCCAGATAAGACGAGATGAGGGTACAAGTCCCGCCTGACGCGAAAGTTTTGCACATCACTCTGCATCATTGGACGTATTTATAGATTGCTAGTAAGCGTTTGGAAGCTTTAATCTCTCACTGCTGCGCCAGATCACTGCTTTTTGAAAGCGACTTTTCATAATACTGTAAAGTTCAGAATAAAATTATGTTTTACATCGGCGGCACAACTGTACTAGTGCTTCGCTGGAAACAGGAAAAGCATTCGAACGTGTAGAGGATATCTTGTAGTATCAGAGTCAAGCGATTACTGTGGAGTTTCTTTCAAGGCGGAGAAAAAATTCCTAATTAAATGACAAAAGTCGCATTTCACATGTGACCCGTCGAAGCGCCATCCATCAATGGTCGTGTTGAAATCACGGGCATCCTCCTGCGCTCCCCCCTCTCAACCTCATTGATTAGCCAAAAACACATGACTGCGAATGCGAGTCAATCTTATTTTCCCTGCTGCGTTGTAATGAAACAGCCTTTTTCATAGAATAAGCGCAGCTTAGAATTGCTAAATCTTACGCTATCATATGATTATTAATAATCTAAAGAAGAACTCTGTCCTCCGAGAAAAATGCGCGTGTGAAACACAAATGTTTTCCTTTTCTTGAAACGTCATGAAAATACTTTTCAAAAAAATGCTTTAGAACGATTACTAACACATTTATAAAGAGTTCTTGTCCAGCGAAAGGGATCGGTTTTCCATTTCGTGCTATCAAACGGAAAAGTACCGTATTATCTAGCAGAAAATTCACCAAGAAGTTAGATACCTGCAAAACTTTCAAATAAAGCAAAAGCATTAAAAATTGAAGCATCAGAGCTTACAATCATTATACTATACTAGTGTTTTTTCAAAGCGTAATAAATATTTGAAATCTCGAATTACCAAAGTGAAAATGCAGTAGGAAATTAGTGAAATCATGGAGTGTTACAGTAAACGGTACTAAGGAGTGAAGTCGATGAGACGGCGATCACGCAACGAAAAAGGGGAGTGTGTGGAAGTTTTTGAAAAAAGTTTTCTCAAATCACATCACACGCTATATTGGGCAGGCATGAAATTTTAAGTAGTTGTTCGTTTTTGTTGATTATTCTCCATATATTTAAGTTTTTGTTTCTACCATCGTTTAGAGCAATCTTACGTTTATTTCAATATGTACCGCTTATAAATTGTTTCAAGACTAGATCGTCCCGGGAGCAAGACTGATTGCTGACACTATGCGAGTATCGCTTGGGTTCAAGTGCTGCTGGGACTTTTCGCGGGATTAACGATGCCTGGGGTGGCGGGACAGTTGGAAGAACTGCTTTTTTTGATTGTTTCAATGAATTCGAAGCTGGAAATGGAGATTTGACGCACAAGCAAAAAGCCAGCTGCTTAGAAGAGATTAACAACTGGCAAGCTGTTTTGAATGCAGTTGAGACGTCTCTGTCGTTGATGACTCGCATGCTGGCTGACTGCTCTTTGCTTGTGCGTCAAATCTCCTTTTCCAGCTTTGAATTCATCAGAACGACCAAAAACTGCAGCATTCCCAACTGCGCTGACTGCAGACCTCGTTAATCCGTCTGAAATTCTCAGCAATACTTGAACCCCAAAGATACTTGTGTAGCATCATCATTTTTGCTCTCGAGGTATTCCCGTGTCAAAATAATTATATAGGTATTATATGTCAAAACCACAAGAACCTGGACTAAACGATGGTAAAAACAGAAACTTAGATGTGTGAAAAATAATCAGCAAAAACAAACAAGTCCGGGAAATTTTGCCACCCCAATAATTTTTGCATTTTGAGATGTGAATAATAACGAACATTAATAGCAGTACAGATCTACTCAGTATTATATACAAGGATATAAGATTGTTGAGTGGTACGCAAAAGGATGACATCGGCGAAAAAGTTCTCGCAGAGAAGTGGCATCGATGATTTAGGGTTAACACGCATCCTCGGTATGGGTGGGTGGGACGCGAGATCAACTACCGCCTAATGTCAAAAGTTTCGCATTTCACTCATCACTTTTAGCTTTATTATTGTAATATCATGCCATTGCTAGAAAGCAGTAGGAACAAAAAATATTTTGGATTACCAAAAGTCTGTTACGCACTTGAGGCGCATGTGGGCCCTATAATAACATCGACATTTCGATCGCGAATCAGTTTTGTAGAGATTCCGATAGCCAGACTCTCGTCACATTCGTCGAATCGTATCGTAAAACTGAAACTTCACCTTACACTGAAAGCTTCAGATCTAATGTAAAGTTGTGATAGCATGAATTGACGTATTTGCTTGAGAACAATTTTTGATCCATTCATTGTTAGAACGTAGATTATGTAGACAAGAAAGAAAGGAGACCAAGTGCAGACATAGGCAAAAAATAAGGGTGAACTCTTGACATTGAATTTTCTGCCGCTTGCACTCTTTTCTGTCAATTTAATGGTAATTTCTGAAAATGGAAGAGTAGGATTTTACTTTGACATCTGACTTTTCTTTAACTCGGACTACCAATCATTAACATTTTTTCACGACTAAGCTACCACGAAATCCATGCGGGAAACATTGCTGTAGTTTTTCAGCTCGTATATCGACTTCATGCCATTGGCTTAATTGTGAAAGAAGATATGGTTAAAACTACAAATTTTTGTATCCGATTTACAAGGCGTACTTGAGCTCATGTGAAGGCAAAAGTTGCTCTCTAACGATTCGATCTGTTGCTATGAGTACTGCTGCTGCCGATGTTCTTAATGAGTAGATATTTTAATAAAACAGTAAAGTAAAATTTCTATGTTGTACAGAAGTTTTTACAAGAAACGATCTATAGAGGTCATTATGTTAGCCCACATTTTCGGTCGATAACCTTTTTTTTTCGCCATGAGTTACTACACAAACCGAAAAGTCGCATTAGGAATGACTGATACAAGAACGTTTCAGGCCTAAAGCAGTCTACATTGTCTACAGCTTCTGAATATCGGCTCTTTCGTAATCCGTAAAGCAGTAAAGCAGTGATTTTAGGAAAATTCGATGGCATGTTGGGTGATAATAATTTCATGACAGCAGCTTGGAATACAGAAACATCGTGGCCTTTTCCCAGAATGAGTGCTGGGATAATGTACTATAAAACTCACCTGTAGCCGACAGATATTTCATAATTTAACTTATCCTTAACGAACATCAGGCCAACGTTCAAGACTCGACAGTGCGTGCAGAAGAACAGCTGTAACAGACTTCAAAATTCTTTTGTACAGAAAATTCAGCGAACTCGCAATAGGTTAACTATAGGGATATGGCTGTCTATAACAATATTTTTTTCAACGCTTTGATAGCGTTGTCATGAATGTGTGTGGAGCGCGTCCCTAGGGAGACCAAAATTTTGAGTATGGAATTATCACATAGCTTAGTGTAAATTTTGCAATGTTAGACTTAGGAATTGATGTCGTTCCTACATCGCCACAGAGCAGTCGACTATTATTTATTCCTATACCCACTTTTGAGTTACTGCGCTAAATCATCTAATAGAAGGACCGATCACAAGATTATTTTCAAAAGGTACTCCCTTATATTCGCAATGTAGTGAACATTTCAAAACGCTCATTAATGGCTAAGTCAAGACTGCAGGAAATGTCATATTGTTCGACTAGCAGTACCCAACTTTGGTATCTCGCTCACTGAATGCACCCTTCTGTGATGCCAGGCTGTGAGACGACAGATAAGAGCTCACAAAATCTTGGCTTACGTAAAACATCTGAAGCCTAACACGAGGAAATGCCTGTGAAAGTACCTAAAAGTTGGGCGAAATTTGCCCCACTTTTTTGAACAGAAGATTTCGATCACATCTCCATTACCACTAAGGAGCTGCCCGAGAGGTGAAAGAATTTGAGGTCTGATCTTAATGCTGCACATTTAGCAGGGTCATGATTGAGTATCAATTGAGGCGAGGGTTATTAGGGAGAGCAGCAATGACAGAGGCGGAAGAAACTTTTAGAAGCAGCACAAAAAGCAGTCTGAAAAAATGCTGTCAGGAGTTACGTGGATATAATGTTTGATCGTAAGCTCCGTAAATCAAAGATAGGACCAGTAAGATTGCGCCGTGATATGGAAATGATAACGAAAAGCTTTGCATAAGTGTTTCTGGTTTCGCAATCACTGTCTCGGCTTGTTAAATGTCCACTAGAAATTCATTTTTAGTTTTTTTCCTCAAGGCTCGAGTTGCATGAAGCACGAACAAATGCTCAGCTCAAAAACTCGACAACGTAAAAGCTACTTTTTATTTTTTAAGGGCTGGAGGCTACAATCTACAAGTTATTTCACAGAACATATAACATTTGTTCTTATAAAGGAAAAAACCCTAAGGCAGTAAAGGACAACACTCAGAATTATTCTACCCACTAAGTGTGACCGATAGAATCTTTTTGACTGTAGTGCGATATGATTGTTAGGTTACTTTACGAAATCTTTACGAAAGTCGTTCTGTAGTTCATAAAATACACTCTGACTGAAATGCAACTAGTGGACCAAACAAGGTTTTAGCAAGAATTCCCTGCATGAGCCATATTCCAGCCCATAATTGACTATTCCCTCTTCGGGAAAAAAGGGAAAAATGAAAATGATTAGGTTTCCGCTATGTTGGTATTTCCTAAATTGGCAAAAAACCTTAGCAGAAAATTAGAAATATGATGGGAATTTTTCTCATAATAAATAATAAACATTTTATTTTAGAATAAATATTTTGCAGGATGATGGTATTACCTGACTTTGTGGTGGCCGGCAGTCGAGCTTACGGCTTTTAAAATGAACTATACTTCTGATATCGACTGCTTTTTTTACAGACCCGCTCAAAATGATTTAATCTGATAAGGATATGACATATTTTGAGCCATAGGTCTAGTGCTATATAAGCGCCTATTTCGTCCTATTGGGACTCATCAGTAGCAAAAAAAGCAGTCGATATCAGAAGTATAGTTCATTTTAAAAGCCGTAAGCTCGACTGCCGGCCACCACAAAGTCAGGTAATACCATCATCCTACTTTGGGTGCTTAATTTTACTCGGCGTCGGTTCCTTTAGAGGATTATTTCACCTCAAGGGATCGACGGAACCGAGGGAGGGTGCTACTGATGAGTCCCAATAGGACGAAATAGGCGCTTATATAGCACTAGACCTATGGCTCAAAATATGTCATATCCTTATCAGATTAAATCATTTTGAGCGGGTCTGTAAAAAAAGCAGTCGATATCAGAAGTATAAATATTTTGCGTCAATACGCATGCCTCATTCTCTTAATCCAGATTATTAAAAATCCACTACAGTGCGGATTCTTGGTCATATTACAAAGAATGACTATAGCGAAGTATTTTCACAGTGCACTTTCAATAACAGTCAGGTAGACTTGCTAGGCAAGCGCAGTGTTGAATTATTGGTCCTTTCATTGCTATTCGAAAAGTGAACAAACCTACCGTAATCAGTCCACAAAGCGTAATCTTCAGGCACATTGTGCGAGTTGAATTAATATGAATGAAAGAGAAAACAAGATCTGTTACATCCAAGTGAAGCCTTGACCGAAACTGAACGGAACTTTATTGCCTTTGAGAGGATTCAACAGTCTAGTTGAATTATGGTAAATAGAATCATCTCTCATTTGCAATTCTTTTATCACTGAGTGACTCGAGCACGCATCAGTACAGCCACGCTGCGCTCCCCGTAGGAAACCAAGATCATTACAAGCGTAATTATCATTAGGGAAACGATGAAGACCACTCTTTGTTGCCTACTATGTCAAAGAAGTCCTAATGATTCTAAAACGGATTCACTTCTCAGTTTGCTGGACCCTTCATTGCACACGTAAAGTCATTTGGTGCAAGCAGCTCTGAAATTGTTACAACGAAATCCGTTTAGGATTATCTTCAGCGAATGAACTGTTTTTGGACTCCGATCTTGATTAATATTTGCTACTTAATTTTCATATGTCTAATTAACGACAATGATGAGCCGTGAATCGCTATTTATCAGTATGAAGTTGTAGCTGTTAACAAAGGCACTCAAGCAAATAAGTGATTCCATCAAGCAAATGGAAAGACGCAAATAAATATCAGTCTCAAGAGACGTCCTGTCTTCTCAAAACTGAGTGCGACTTATCATTCAACACGGTCTAGAATACAGAGTGATGGGACTTTACAGAACATCAGATTTTCAAAAAGTCTCAAGTGGAGTAATAGTGATCGACGAAATAAGAACATATTCCTGTACGAAACTTCATTTGTGAGAATGCCTTCATACCATCGTAAAGGGTTAGGAAACTAATCGCTCACCTAATAATGCCAGTGCACTTCATTTCTATGTCGATTAGAAATATCAAGTAGGTGTGAATCGCAAAGACGAGCGATCAGACCCTCACATTTCATTGCATATGAATTTCATTAGGACTATACTGCTATAAAGTAAAATTTGCTAACTCGAAGTTGGCGTTTCATGGTTGCAAACATTCCAAACACGGAAGCGGAATCGCCACTCTGTGCATGGAGGTAGACTGTAGTGCAACGCTTCAGCTTGTGCTCCCGGATCGGGTGAAATATGAGTTCGAGTCTCAACTGACGTAAATGTTTTTGCACATCACTCTTCATTTATGGGTACATGAAGATATTTGATCACCACTATTCAGTTAGAAAATTATTGGAACATTTCGATCCATAGAAGCCAGAATGCGGTTCATTCTCATTTGCTCTATAAAGCCGATATATTATCGTACAGAATTTCTAAAATTTATCAAGACATCAGTGCCACAATCAGAATTGCGACGCGCGCTACTACCAATACGTACAAACTAAATCTAATTTTCTAACATGCAATCTATTAACAAAGATTTATTTGAAAATAATCAGGTGTTTGATCTTTAATTTCCCTTATACTCCGCATATAAGCCGCGAACTGCAGTGTTTATCTTGTTCATTTCCTCAGGAGGTGAATGGCCATCTGAAGTAGGCACCACGACTGCAGATTTACGATTTCCGTTACTACGCCCTAGAAGCCAAAACGTCTCCATCACGCCTTTACCCTAAAACACCACTACGATATTGAAATGAGAAAATATTGATAATTTACAAACCAGTCAAAAAAAGGCGAACACAATTTCTGAGATGACAATTCCTCACCCTGTTTACTTTACTATTTCTACCGGAACTGGTGATCACGGCAGTCTGTGGAGTGAATATAACTTATATTACTTACACTACTTATATATAAGGTTGTTCCGTAAGGCTTTGTCACCAGAGCAATAAACACCACATTTATTAACAAGGGTAATTGAAATTGCATTATTCTTAGCATCATTTGACTACCATATTCTTGCAAACATTTTGATATACAACTTGTCTACACTCGCTCTAAAATGGAGTTGGCTTGGGAACAACATCGCTTGTTAGTCATGCACGAATGGTGTATGGCGAATTATGCTAGTGAAGAGGCCGCAAGATTAATGGAGCTTGAGAAGATGATGCAGTTGCGAAAAAGGCGGCTAAGAAGTGATTCGCGAAGAAAGCTGGAGAAGACATTTTGTAGGATTAGTCGCGTTCAGGCCGTGTACAGGAAGCTCCATTAATCTTGCGTGCCGCTTCACTGACACCTTTCCTTACGCGCCATTCGTGCATGAGTAGCAAGTAAGTTTGTTCCCATCACAGATCCATCTCAAAGCAATTATAGGCAAATTGTAAACCAAAATGTTCGCAAGAAAATGCGTAATTGAACGGTATTAAAATGATAGAGTTTTTATTTGATTCTTGCAAATAAATATGATTTCTATTGCTCTAGTGGCAAAATTATGAAACGACCTAATAATACGATGGTGTCAATTACGAGCAAAACACTTAACTTGAGGTGGCTCTGGATGCGTTATTACTCTTTCTGGAGGTTGAAGAGTTATCCGCAATACTATTCAGGTCCTCGACTAGTCACTTTCTCAGCTATGTTTCAGAAAATCGGTGACTCTCAGCACCTTCCGCTAACGGTAATGAACTAGTGTGCACAATCATTCAAAAGTAATATTTAGCAAGTCGATGAAATTGTAATTGCAATTCCAGTCGCGTCTTCAGTTTAACTGAGGTCGATGCCGATTTATGCTCCCTAAGTCAATTCCTTTGATGGGTGATTGCCGGCAGTCACTAAATGGGTCAAACTCAAGTTGAGAGAAGGACAGAAAGAGGACTTCGATGGCGTAGTGGGTAACACATGTGCTCCAGAAAAGGGTTGCAGGTTCTGGTCTTCTGGATCAACGTTAAGCTCATATCCTCAACACTCTTGTGCTTATATCGCACGTAATTTCTCAGAGTTCCAAACAGCGCCTTTAGAGTTCGACCATGTCTAATAGGAAGGTATTTCTGCTTTCTCAAAACCTTATCTCGATATTCACTGTCAGAATATTACGATAAAGATACCAGCAGAACAAAGTGTACATACCATTATCATCACCTCTCCTCTGGATACTACTTCAAATCCTCCAACTACAAGCAGCAAATTCCTTGAATCAGGTGACAAGTGAATCATACCGGCTGAAAGGAGAGTATTACTGAATTAATATATACAGCTCAAATGCCACATTAAATAGCCAATTATGCTCCTCACACTTATCCATTTACTTTACTTTTACTTTTCATCTACTTTCTTTGAACCTTCGCACTTTCCACCTGCGAATGAATAGTGTCGGTTTGACAGTGCACTAACCACCGAAAAAGATTCATAGAGTGTATTTCACAAGGCCTCAACTAATTCCACATATTTAGCATAGGATTTTCATATATGTTTCAAATGCATTGAGATATGGTGAAGCGAGAAGCTTAGCCTATGAAACAGTGCTTAGCACCAGGTCAGTTGAATCAAGTAGTGTTGATACATCGTAAGAAGATGGAGAACGTTTGCAGAAATATATACACAAATTTTTTGGAACTCATAAATTTTGACCAGTTTATATGGTAAGCGCGGATTATTGCGATATCTAACATTCATGACCCAAAATGCAGTTAGCAAAAAAGTCTTTGCTTTACAGAACCAATGTATATGAAAGAAAGATATAAACAGAACGTTTTCCGTTGCTTTCCATTCTGCTGGCCGTGTTAACTGTGTCACCGAACATGCAATATCGAGGCATCGTTAGGCCAACGACTCCTGTTACCACGGAACCTATAAACAAGATGTTAAACGATGGTGTATTATATATCAACCCATCAAAGATCCGTGAACATTATTTGAATCGCACCTACCACATCATCGTTGATTATAGAACAAGTGGCAAGTTTCGCTCGCACGATGTGAATGCAGTAATCAGTCCTTCGAATGCTTAGAAATCGCATAATACAGATTTCTCTCTAAGCTCTCTAATCATTTTTTCGTTTATTAGATTGCCATTTGCCAGTCTAATGCTACGCACAGGTCGAGAGAGAAGTTGCAGGATTAGGATTTGTGAAGTGAATTAGGCAAAGTAAGTGATTTTCTGAGTTCATCACAATCACGTTGACCGCCATTTCCACGAGCCTTCAACGCAAAATCGACCCAGCGCCTTGCTCGAACAATGTCCTCCTGTTTACGAAAAGTAGCGGAAGCTACAAAAATCAGCAAGCAAAGTTCTAAAAAATCATTAAGTAAGACTTATGCGGTGCTTGTAACAGCTCAGCCATGTATTGTTTTTGAACTTTTCAACTGATTCATCCCCGAAAGAATTTTTACAACATTTGGTAGCTGAATGAGCAGGCAGGATGTCAAAAGGAATTAGTAAAATAGAAAACTTAAGAAATGATGGTTCCTTTTCCCTGTGCGCAGCCGTATTCAGCCCTTGGAAAAAACGCATTTTTTCTTTGTTCTTAGGTTTTATTAATTGTTTGACAGCTTAAATTTTGAGATTCAACAATGTATTCGATTTTCAGGAAAAACCCCGTTTTTATTGCATAGCATTTGAGTTCAAGTGATGTTCCATATTGGAGCTGTTTTGTTGGACAGAGGTTTTCTTCTAGAGTTTCAATAACCATTCGATAGCTTAAGTCGACGATTCCATTAGTATGCTTACTTTTCAAAAGGATTTTTTGTTGCGTTATTGCAGCCAAGAAAAATTGGGGTGCGCATGCGGCGCTCATTCCTTGTCGGCCAGGGTGTGTAATGTTCTCACAGCACGGTGGCCATAGTGTGAAATCTCATCTACATACCAGAGAAAGAATGCGCGCCGCATGTGAAATGCAACTTCATTCTCAGTAGTGCAGCGCAGTAAAATATCGTTTTGAAAGGACCAAGTATACCATCAAAATCGCCGAGATTAACATGTTGCGGGCAGCTTTGATATTTCTCCTCTCACATGACGCCGTCTCCGGTTGGCGGGAGTGCTCTAATGACAATGTGATCGTTTTCTCATAAAGTTCAACTTTTCACCGCTAATAAACGAGGATTTTTTCGTCACTAGATGGTAGAATATGAGAGAAAAGATTTTGATAAGGTTATGGTTAGAAGTAACAGCGTGAACTTTTTCTAAAGCGTCGCATTTTTGAGAGGGAAGAAGTCTTTATCAGTGCGCTTTTTTTCTGCCCTTTTTCTAGGTACACACTAAAAAAATCCCCATGTGAGTTTCCCGCAGAAGTCGTACTTTATTGGAAGCGTATTCTCAAGTTACAATTTCACGATATTTCAAAGAAAATGTAAAAAAGAGTTGGAAATACGTATGCTGCCTTTGTATTAGGAAGTAGGGATCCTCAGAACAACTGAGCGCTCTCTTTACTTTAAGTACATCTATAAGAGACTCTCCAATAACATTCTATCTTCTCGTAGTGACAAAGAGGCTTCAAAATCAATATTCCACCACACAAGTTTCAACGAGACCTCGATGAAGATTGAGCAAACAACGGCTAAGTACTCCGAATACATGGCGTAATCTTCTCTCCGTTAGCGGCGTGATACGCGGCTATCGGGTACATGAAATTTGGTGCACTTGGTCTGTAACGTATTAAAGTTGTCGGAGGTTTATTAAAAGTCCGGAACGACTTTGCCCGTGCAAGAAATGTTTGACTGTGAAATATGATTCCATCATTGATGTCTCAGCGTGTAAGCTGCTGTCTTGATAAACAACATATAGCGTAAAAAAATTCGAGAATTTAACTATCGAATGACTACTGAAACCATAAAAACTCAAGAAAGGCGTTTTCTTTCAAGGGTTTATAAGTGGGTGCACATAGGGGACAAGATTGTAAGCAATTTTATATTGATATCAAAATTGCAAGTAACCGTATTGTTTTGTCTTGAACAAACATTCTTTCAACGTACGTCAGAAACAAGGTATCAAAGTATTCCGAGACCGTGGCTTAAGGACTTAGATAGTATAGCATGGAAATTACAATGGTCGTCATCTCTGTCATCTTCACTTCGTCACTGCATTAGTTTATTGACGCGGTTTTTTGACTCGCTTATGGATATGCTGATTTTTGTCTGAATTCTATAAAGATTGCGTTTTTTAAAGATCGAAAATGAACTTTTTTCAATCTATGGCATCGACTATTTTTCAAACCTCATAACAAACATTAAAAAATAATTTAAAAAAAAAAGTTCGAGGCCTAAGAGATTGGTACACCAGAGCCACACATGCGTATTTCGGAGGTCTCGCCCTCCCCGTCAGTGACCCACGTCCCACATTAAGCCCTGTGTTGTAGCAAGGAAGGAGGCGTATGTGGTGACTTCACAGTATGCAATGACACTGTGCCACTACCATTTCTTCGATGGATGTAGGCTGGTAGAACAAAATTGATCCAAGGCATGGACCTTTTTTAAAACCTAGAGGCGTGGGGTCACTGACGAGGAGGGCGAGACTCCCGAAAGACACGTGTATGGCCCAGGCGTACCAACCTCGCTTAGGCCTTAAACATTCTTTCTGAACTTTTTTCATTTTCAACAATTTTAAGACAGATTCAGCGGAATAAGTGTTACGGCTATGAAAAACTTTGGCTACGAAGTTCTCTACCTTTCCAATTTCCTTGTGTTAATGATATGAATGATACATCCTGACAGCACATTCTAGACCTTTAGAACGGTCTGTTATGGCACTTATAAAGTGCTAGACTTGTGTTTTGGCTTTTCAGCCTCATCAGTAGCACGGCGCTTTTCTCTCGTTTCTTTTGGTTGTTCATAATGTCGTACATCTCATACCTCATTGCAACTTCTTATACATAGAATTCATAACTCATCAACCCTGGTGTCACGAGCCAAATCTACTCATTATACTGCTGAACATTTCGTATCTCATAGTCATTTAGTACTGTGGTACTTTTCGGTTATAAGGAAACAAATAAATATTCAGCCTCATTCGCTGTAAAAAAAACTTTTGTAGGAGTATTAATAATCATTCGAAAGAATATCTCTGGCTATAACTCTACGTAACCATTCTTTAAAAAGACCCTTTTATCGCGTTGTAAAATCTAAAATAAAATTGTAGTTCACATCGGTCGCGCGAGAAGCACGAAAAGCATATGAACGTCTAGAAGAAATCTCGTAGTATCTGAGTTAATCTTTATATGGAGTTTCTTTTATAGCAGGGGAGAAAATTCTTAATTGAATATCAAATTACACTCCAAATGTCTAAACCGTCAGGTAATCGATCAATCGCCCCGCCCTGTCCCTTCCCCTCCTCCCCTTCACTGCCCATCCGTATGTTAGCCGGTAAGCAAGCAGCCGAATATGTGGAACACGCTCTTACTTTTCCCGCTACACTGCACTGAAGCGATCTTTTAGAAAATAAGCACAGCATTGGAATGATTGAAACTTACTCTATCGAATGATCATTAATAGCCTAAAGAGAAGCATCGTCCGGTGAGGTGCAAAACACACATTTCTCCTTTCTCATACAGCGCTACAAAAAGAGTTTTTTTCAAGTAAAAGCACTTTTGAGTTCTTCGCGACTTCTGTTATCGGAAGAGTACTGTCGCTATGAGGAAGGAGTTTTATCCAGCAAAATATAAGCGTCATAGGAAAAGAAAACGCGTGTTCGTGTGAAATATAAATTTATTTTGTGTCTTACAGCATTATAATAGAGATTTTTTCGAAAACCGGTTGCGTAGAGCTGAAGCAAGAAATTCAAGCTTTCGAATGATTACTAGACTCCTATGAAAACTTCTTGTATGGCGAATATGGTCGTATATTCATTTGCTCCCTTATAAGCGAAAAGTACCGTGGTGTTAGTATTTTCTACATGTACTTTATACTTGCGGTCCAGGACACCATCATTTCTCACGCAGTTCGTTATCCGTACGATCATACTATCGATATCGCTCCTCTCGTTTGAATGTATGTTCATCGCTTCATCCTACCAGAATGCTATTGCTCATTTAACTTATTCACCATATTTTACATGTAGTTTATATTAAATGGTGTATTACTTCTCTGGTCTAAGTCCTTGCGCAATCGCACGCTCTGCTCTTCCGTTCCTTTTACATATGTCTTGATCTCTCTACCGTCGGGCCAGTGATTGAGCCGCGCGAGCATGTTACCAGCCGGTACCACGTCGCATAATTTCACTATGCCTTCGTTATATCATTCAGTGCATCGGCCTTCATGCACTATAATAGCTACTGAACTACCTCAATGTATCAATAGTTGCATTTTTTATTCCTTCACATCTTTGTTACCACTAAATCGTTATCGTTGTGATGTTAATTTTTGAAACAAGCATACAAGGGTTTCATTGGCCACGTTGGAGGTTAACAACAATACAGTCATCGTCAGTCATATGACATTCCATCAACTTCAATTTACTTCAGTTTGATTCTCTTCAGTGGAGATGGCTTCGCGTATCTTTGTATGGTAGCGAACATGATGAACAGATTAGTCCAGGACACAGTAGGTACTTGTAGTGACCACAGACAGCGCAATCAAGTATAGGAAAATGTCAAACTGTACATCTATTTCTCAAGTCTACGATTGCTGCCACATCAGGGTGCGCCTGGGAAACAATGATCATCATATAAATAAGGAAAAGATCAATCTTAGCTATAGCGGTTACAGTCGTGGAAACGATGGTGGGAGCAACGCTCATGTCACGTAAAAGGAAATGAAAGTAAAAAGTTTTGGCCAATATCAACTACGAACGGTATGACAAGTCATTAATCAATATCAGGTATCGAAAATCAGACAGAACTCGACATAGTTTGCGTTGACAGTAATTGATGGAGAAAAGATGTTGACGAATGTTTCTCATGGGATGAAAAACGAAAAAAGAAAGATCACTGAAGCGATGGCCGGATTCTTAATGGAGAACTTATAAGGAATATATGCTTCCTTGCGTTTTTCTACAACAATTAAAATCCACTGGGCTGCTCTTGGACACGACAAAATATAAATGAAACTTCATTGGCATCCTTCGACTCACTCGACAATCAACGCTGCCACAGGTGCTATGAGTCATGCTGTGTAAGTATCTCTTCAGGACTTTGACTTTTTTTGAGTCTTAACCCTATGTCAATCTCTCTAACAAATCCAAGCGAAGATTTATATTTTTCATGCGTTATTATAATGCACCTTTCTTTATAAGTAAAGTAAAACTAGACCTGTGTGTACTCCAATTCTGAGATTGATTCTATCATTTGGTAAATGCGGTATACTGAAATCTGCAAGACTCTCCATGAACTCAAGCGACATATTGCAAATCTCCTTGATGTGCTCATGGCCATTCCTGTGAGGCAATCCGCTCACGCAAAGGTAGCCGTCCCCAATTGTCTCCACCTTTAGAATAGCATAAAAAGAACTCCTACTTGCTAAGAGATGATAAAAGTAAAATATGAACCATGTTAATCGAAGATAAGCGATAACTACTCACTTTGTATACATCATGTGCGTCAATTATGCCGTCGAAAATCGTGTAAAGATTATTCAGCAGGTTAACGACCTTAAAAACGTGGTGCAATTGAGTAGTAATGAGAGTTATGCTTTTGTCTAAAATTTAATGCTAGACATATCAAAATTTGGGCGTGGTCTTGAGAAATACTCGAAACGAAAGGCAGATATATTAGACGATACCAGCCAAGAGCAATCAAATGTACAATACTGCTTGTTCAATGATAATTTCACCTAATGGAACGTGTATATTGTACGTCTTCGCCCTCTTTATGTAGGGAGTTGGGTCACCCCCGAGAGGATTGGCTAAAGACGAAGGGTCTGTACAACTTACGAGGCTGCCAAGGCCGAGGCACTTGTATCGGGCTGTGCAAGTGCTCATAACAGACCACATGATGGCTCAAAATATGATTATCAGGCAAATTCAATATCTCTAAAGATGGTTCAATAGACGATGAGTGAGTTAGTTAGTCAACAAACCAATTCGTGACGAATCTGGCTTTCATCATCTGGAGACCACCGCAGGAGTAACAAATGTTAATATAAGCGATGAATTCAAAATTGCTATCTTTTTCTGATGCAAGTAATTTTGCTTAATTGCTTTCGTGTTCGAAGGCAAGAATCTACAGATTTCGACAATTTCTCACTCAATCACTAAAAATCAATGTGACTTGAGATAGGCTCAATCAAAATCAAAGGTCTCATTATCTCCTCATCCTACGACCTCTTTGTAGATCACGTCGCACGTGTCAAAGAAATATTATTGAGCGCTATGTCAGTATTGCGTGTGCTTATCATTCATTTTATGTTATTGAACTGATAAGATTGTTCGAATGGAGAGCTGTTTAGATGAATACCGTGGTATTTATCAATCTATCAAGTACTTTGCTTTCGAGTATAGTTATTTTCACGGTGGAAGATTTTTCTTCTCGAAATACCTGCCTTCACAAATTCAGACTTTCCTGGGCTATTTCAGGTTCCTTGGTATTTTCACATTTGATTGAATTAATCTTGTAAGAATACCCACTCTACTCTTGCACCTTTTTTTCCAGATAGGCGTGTCCAGACGTCCCCACGTGGTCAACGGAAGCCGTTACAAATGCTTGTGAATAAAGGGAAAGTTTTTTGCTTTGCACATAAATCTGTCCACGGTGGTAGCTATTTATGTCATACGCTTACATAGGTTTGCTGGAATAGATTTCAACTCGTTCTCAGTTCGGGTCTGGAGACAGTTGAACGTTACACTGAGAATTCAGTCTAACATCTGTTGAATAACTGAGGCAGATATCGTAAAGGCTCTATTTATTCCTACACTGCAGCAGAGCTAGAAGATGGGCTTTTTTTTACTCAAAAAGCACAAGTAGCTCTTTACTTTATGCTAAGCCACTAATCAGTTTTTGGATGGCCATAGATAGACGACGCAAGTTTACCCTTGCTAGGCTTCCAAATGGAAATTTATAATTCATTCATCAAAAATTCATCGGCACTTGAAACGTTACTTAGAACGACGAATCACCATTGCCTATCACACTTCAACACCCAATTACATTACAAGAGAGCTGAGTGGTTAGAAGAAAGATGACCTCACAGGGAGTCGAACCCGCGTTTCATTCATACCGGGGACGCGTACTACCACTACACCACGCGCAACCACTCATTCTTCAACATCTCTATGTTATCTGTCAGCCGCCAACCTTTAACAGATGATATCGTAAAAAACTTCTGGATAGATTAATGGTATTCGACTTTTTATAATAACAATCTCTTTCATAGAGCGTCCGTGCAATGGGTAGAGGTAGTCTGTGATGCACACTTGGTCGAGCAACAGATGGTTGATGGTTCGATTCCGCGCTCATGGTTTACCAAGCCCATCATTTCTCCGGGGTCGGTGAATTGGTACTCGATTTGTCGGGAATGATAGAAGCACTGAATTGATACATCGGTTGGCCACCGTGATTCATCATAATGGGTAGATATGAATTCAGTGCTTGAATGAATAAAACCCTTGAACACTTAGAGCCTCATTTACCTAAGAACGTCAATTAATGTCTGATTAGTTATCAAGCAGGTTAATCGATCAGAAGCTGTTAAGTAATGTGAATTATCACAACAGAGTAGCACTATCACGGGATCGATGAAATTCACCGAAATCGTAACGTGTACATAATATGTAACTAGTTGCGAGGAGAAAAAAGAAGAAACTTCAATTTACCACGCGCATACATGACAGTTGTCTACAATTTTCTTCACAAATAAAATTATAGAAATTGCACAAATTAAGTAAGGAGGCATCGTCTAATATTTGATAAACAAAATTCACAAGTATTTTTGTGCCACTGAGTTCTACCACTTTGTAGATTTGATCTTAGAGCGCCAAGTATCCATAACTTTCTCTCTCTCTCTCTATATATATATATATATATATATATATATATATACGTATATATGCATAAATGTTATATATATATATATATATATATATATATATATATATATATAACACTGTAGGTGATTCACGTCTTTCATATGTTCCAAAGCAAAAAAAGTGGGAACATCAGAGGTTTACAATCTCAGCAACAATTCTGCTTCTACCTATTTGTAAAATACTTAGCAAAACAAAAATAAAACTGGAATTCAGATCATACCTGCAGCGGTGTTCCTTTGGCAGCGATACTCGTAAATGACACGACGTCAGAAAAGAACACCGTGACACTGTCGAATGTTTCTGGCTCTACAGACTGACCGAGTTTCAGTTTTTCAGCCACCTGTCTGCAGTATTAAATTCTTGAATTAACCTACAGAAGTACTCCGCAAGCTGCCCAGACAACTGATAATAAAATCAAGAAAGCTTCTACAAGTGAATATTACTTTGATAACCTTCAATCCCAACGTCAACACCTGTCCTTACCACAGGGTCTCCTTGGATTAAGAGTTGGAAGACAAGCCAGAGTTCGTTTGCGCTGCCACTGTGAACGATTTTGCAAAAGACGTCAGAGTCATGTATGAAGGAAGGATATACTCTGACAATAAGACGGGGCCTTTCAAAATGGGCTGACAAGGTATCGTAGGATACAAATGGTACACCTTTCATTCACACGATCCCATAGTGACTAATATAAAGCTAGCTGCTAGAGAAAGTGAACTGATATTGATAGTAATTTTTAAATTCTGATGATAGATTAGGTGAGGATGACAATAACGTCAATAGCAGTATACCATCTTCCAGGTATCGGTGACTAATCGGACGAGACGCATACTGTACGCGATGTCTGTTCATCCATATATTCAGCGAATTTCGATTTTGAGTGTGCTTTGAGAGTTCGGGCCAACATTTAACTATAGAACAGGCTTCGTTTTATCGTGCTTCAAAGACACAATTTTTATCACCTAGTTATATTTTGCCATGATCGTTATTCATCGTAGCAATCTTTGGCGGTAGTCATGCGCACTCATTTGAATTGCTCTGAGTATTTCTTTCCATTTTATTAACTCAAGAAAATTTCTGAGCCATGTCCAATTTCCGAACTCTTTCGAAATTACTATAATGCAATCACGTAAAGATGAATGCGGTCGCACATCAGTAAGCAGAGACCTCGTGGTCCACACAAGTACTTCCGATGGGAGCCCTTCTTTGTTCCTACCACTGTCAGTAAACCTTCAGTTCGCTTTTTCCACTTTCAACACTTTCTGGCACAAATGTTTAAAGCCCTTGATGGATCCCCCCTGTTCTGGCATACCAAATTTGACGCACAATTTAGATGCAGGCATCTGTTCTTTTCGTACAACCAGATGCTATCGTCTGTGCTGTATTGCATCAATATGAATATTTTGTGTATCTGTAATAAATTTTATAGCGACTGATGTATCAAGTGTGCAAAGTATGCTGATCCGACATTATCTAGCCAACGATGCTCTACGAGAGAAAAAGGTATCATGTAAGTTCTTCATGTCCTTGTGAGAAGTTGTTAGAGTTTGTATTCAGGAATGTCACCTTATTTCAGATTTTTTCCTCAAGTCGTCTTCCCACGAAGCAGTCGCCCGCCCTTGTGAATCAGAGGGGCTGCCGGATCGCCACAAGTTGACTTCAATACAGTAGTGATTTCTGATATCCCAAGTCTTAGTTGGTCCTTTTGAGTGAGAACGGTGAACTCCTCACCTTGACAAATCCCGGAACACCTCCTAGTCGCATTGACGTGGTAAATTTGTAGGAGTAATGAAAGTGATCGAAGTAATCAGCTAGAGGAACAATTTGAACTTTTCAGTATTTTAGGCACCACTAATGAGCATCGTAATCTGCTTTTTGCGGTTGCTCAGAAAAGTAATGAAGCTTTTCCCAGACGACAAGACGTTCGAAGCTATCGTAGAAAATTATCAAACACTGTGAGAAACGTTGTTCCAGCAAGTTTCACATTTGTTCATTCGAAAACAAGAACAATTATTCGCATCAATATGAAGTGGCATTTTATATTTCATATAGAGTGACCTGCTTTTTACATGTAACGCGTGTATCCCAGTCCTTCATGAAATCGATTCGTTTTCGCGCATCCATCATATACATAATTCCTCTAATATTTTTAGTTAGGGCATAGGTACTGTTCAAGAGTTCTTTATGGTCATAAATGTCGTTGAATACCGGTCACTTCGATTTTTACTCTAAAGTTTTGGGATAAGTGAACCAAAGCTCTCTACTGATGTAGCCGAAACTGAACAATTTCTAAGCGAATATGATACCATCAACTCAACACTGAGAGGATGAGTAGGCCTGCAAGCCAGGTGCGAGGACTGATCAACACTTGTTCACAGTGAATCGCATCACCATCCCTACACAATCTACCTCTTAAGTAAGAGTAGTTAAGAAACCTTACCGTCATTATAAACCTGATTAGTCTAATAGAAGTGCGATAAACCTCTTAGGCGAATTTGAGAAGAAAAAAAAAAGGCTGTTTAGCATCAGAGTGTAAGTGATGATTAACACATTATAATCATCACTGCTTACCTAGGTAGCATCCTATAAAGTAGAATATCGCTCTTCTTCTTTTCCTCCACTAATTCTTTTGTTCTCTCTGCGACCTCTTCTTCTAATGTCGAGGCATACTTCTCAAGCATATTAAAAACATAGTCCATCAGATTGTTGCCTCTTAAATATCTAATCTTTCTATATAAAATTCAATATCAAAGCACAAATTCTTTGCCTTAAAAAAGAATCCTATATCACAACCTCATTACCTGTCTGCGTTCAAGTCCTTCAAAAACGATTTCACTGTACTGATCGTAGGCCTCTCAGAAGGGAGTTCCGCCCAGCAGTCACGGATCAAATGAAGCTAGAAAACTTCCCATAATCAACTTTGACAGAGTCATGTAAGGGGTCGATGAGAACACTATACATAACCTTTTTATCCACCTTTGGAAAGCAGTCTCTAATTGATCAAAATGATGAACAAAGTTGTTTGTCCCAACCCTCACTTTGGACATGCCTTTTTTGCATACTGCGACTATAAATTGATTTGATATCGAGTATTGCAGCAGTGATTATGCAAAGGCAAGATGTAAAGTGTACTCGACCTTAAAAGCAAAGACCAGAGAGCTAAACCGAACTACTGAATGTGCGCAACATTCTAGTTCACTATTACTTACGTTTCGCCCCCTCCTCGTCCCCCTCCCGCCACTTCTTCTTGACCGCTACATGGGGCGCCGTTTAGCCTCTCATATACATTTAGATTCAGGATGAAAGTTTTACCGGCTGATGCCGTTTATGACATAGTGTTTGATGCACCAATGCTTGAAGGCGTGATATGTTAGAAAAGCGTACTCCGTAAGAAAGATAATGGCCTGAAGAAAAGTTAGAAATGACATAATACCGTCTTACAACTGGTTTCGATGAGTGTTACGGAATCACACATGTGCTACACTTTGAACTTTTATTATTATGACGTAGAATTAACGGTGCTCTTCTATTATATCGGAACCATTTAAAGCCTCCGGTAAAAGCGTATTTTTTGCTGTTATTTGACGAATGTATAATGATCTGATAGCTTAAATCAAGTAAATTTCAAAGGTATATTTTGTTTCTTATACTGCTCGCTTTCAAAGCCGTACCAGTAAAAAATGAGATTTTGTTTCATATTTGAAGATTTCTCGCCTGATAAAGATCCTTTACAAGAAAATCTAACCATTAGTTAAAGCAAATATTTTTGATTGAGAAATGTGTTTGCTCTCTAGAAAGAGCCTCTTAGAGCTCTGCAATTCGCACAAGAAGAGTGCGTTTTACACAATTGGACTATCGCTGTTCTCCGTACCCCTTCAGAAACAAGGGTGTTTCTCAATTTTTCCAAATTGCTTATTAGGATATTCAATAGCTTAGATCTAGACAATTCCAGCGATATACTCAGGTCCTGAAGGAAGCCTTTCAGTTCGCTGTGATAGCCAAAATAAAGGTATGTTCCACATTTGAGGTTTCAACACGTCTTTCGTCGGGGAGAGCATTTCCCTCAGACTCCTAGAAACCATTCGATAACCTGAATTCTGCTGATTCCAGTGACGTATTTGGTTTTTCGAAAGGACTTCTTAGTAAGCTGTAATAGGTTAGGGCACGCAATGCAGCTACGGCACCTGGCCACCCCGCATTGCCAGGTACGTGGATGGGATTTCGCAATACTGGCTCCTCACCGACGAGCTATCTCAGTATTTTCCACATTGATTAGTCATAACAAATAGCTGCCTTCAACAGTCTATTGATTGTTATAGAATTCACTCAGTCATGAGCTTAGCTGTACAACCCTTGGCCGACTAGAAGTGCTCATTGAGTGTGAAACTCAATATTCTTTCGGTCGTTACAAAGCTCGAAAAAGTCAATCCGAAAACAAACTATACCATTATAATCGGAAAGATTTTCTCTATCCAACGATCAAAAGTTCTTACAACAAAACTTTTATCCAGTGAGGAATCTTCGAATGAGGAACAAAATCTTATTTTGTCTAGTGCGACGCCAAAAATAAGCTATTTGAGAAATTAAACATGCCATTGAACTTCACTCGATTTGAGCTATCGATAAATTACAAAAACGCTTTGTAGAAGAAAAAATTACGTCTTTATTGAAGGCCTCAATCGGCGCCGCCATAATAGAACAGTACCGAATTGATCAAAGTAAATCTATATCTTATATCAGATCAATTATGCATATAAATATAGATAAATAAGTAGTATAATGAATAAATAGGTAATAATCATAGTAATAATAATGAATAATAATCAATAATAAGGAGTTAGTGATTGCGAATAATATATATGTAAAGATACGTTTATTCTAAAGTGAGGATTAACAGCGAAATATGCAAAGATGTACTAAGCATCGGCAAGGTTTTTTTAAGCTGGCCATTCAAACTGTGATAGCAGTACAATCGACGCCTTCCCTCTATTATTTCAATCACTTTATAGATAAGAAATCTCAGCTGAATCAGTCGAAAATCATTTTTTCTTCTGTCATAAGTGCAACTCATCTAGAAAACGTGTTGTCTCAAAACTTCTTCGCATTTCGATTATAAACAGTGAGATTGGCATTCAAATAAGTCGGTGAGGTCGTTCTTGGGCTAATTGCAGTCTTTAAATTTTTTTGCAAACGCTTCCTCAAGAAGTAGAAGAAATTATAATCCGATAGCGTAATATGAGGGATTCACGTTGTATGTGGTATCGAGATCTAGCCCAGTTTCTCTAGAATATGACGAGTCGACTTTGTAATGAGCTGGATCAAGCGATACTTCGGAACACTAAAGTGGTTTTGGGAGCTTTTTCGTACTGCTGCGATCAACTTCCCAAAATGATCCTCGTAGACATTGGCAATGTATGTTAGCTATTAAGCTAATTGTAAAGCAGCTTGCTCTGCCAATCCTAGTTACTAAGAGCTTAATATTCTAGGCACGAAAACCAAGCTTTGGCCGAGCTGGGGGGTCCCTGCCATGAGGCAGCCAACGAGCGTCAGCGTGTTACTATCACCCAGGACTCAATTCCAGTGACGATCGACATGAAATCCTGCTTGTGTGGTTGCACTCTGTGGTAGCATATTCAAAATGGCGAGCGGCGGTGTCACGGTCTTATTCGATTATCTTCTCCAGATCCCTAGACCTAGCATCCGAATGCAAATTCAGCTCGTGGCGCAGAGCGTCTTCGTTAGAGGAAACTGGCCGACTAGTGTGAGGCTGACCCAAACAGCTTGTTTCACATTAGCCAAAGCGCTCTAACCAGGGGTTTACAATTCGGTCAGCAGTAGTGCATGACTTCTTACACTGGATTTCAACATATTTTAGTGAACATAATCGAGCGCAACTGGTTCTGGCCCGTTTTGTTCATTTTGATTCGCAGTTGATTAACCCGTTTCACCGCTCATTTTCTAGTCCGGCCCTCCATTACTACAATATTCTAACAACCCTGGCTTTTTGGCAATAACCTGATTTGAAATAAAAAGTTCTACTAAGTACAACTTCATCCTATCAATAGGATGATGACCCACTTCATGAAAAACCCATGGTGCAATGATGATCAAATCGAATTGGATGGTTCTGTAATTGCCGAATCTTCCTCGTATATGTACCTTGATCGAACATGGAAAGCAATGTGCTGGGAGGACTGAAAAGAAGGAGGAAAGCAGCATGGGCCGCGTTCGAGACCTTCCAAGAAACCACCGACCAGCTACGGATTCGAAAATCCGTGCTCACCTTTTCGATTCAACGGTCCTCCCGGCGCTCTGCTATGCCGCTGAGACATGAGATGATACTTCGATCACGTCAAGAGTGCTGTGAACAACTCACAGAGCGCTTGAACGATGTCTTCTCAAATCAGTCGGTGCACCCAGCATCTGGCCGGCTCGTATAGCTCAAATCTTCGGAGTCTATCCCATCTTTGTGAGCCAGAGGTCTAAAATTTATAGCGAAACATGGATGGACCAATCATATACTGAGAAGAAATAATGACAGATGGACGAGAAGAACTGTAGAGTGGATTCCACGACAATGTACGCTTCCTCGAGAACGACCACGTACACGTTGGGCGGAAGTGTTCGTTAAAAGATTTAAGGAGTTGTACTCGCAACTCTCGATAATTTTCAGATCACGGTATGACACTCGCAGCAGCCGCCATGCTCAAATTAGACCGCCGTTATGGACGACTTCGAGCAGCAGAGGGACGAATGGAATATGTGCTGGAGTCCGCACAATTAGTGAAAACGGACCGTTTGAAGAAACAAAAAGAAACTAAGTAGAACAATAATGCAAATGAAATCATGTCATTACTCATACTTTTCTTTCAGTATTAATTTTCATAATGCCATTCTGCTTCCACAAATCACACTCACAATTGAAGAATCATCTAGCACTACATTTACATTTCTCCTGTTCGCTTAAGACCGCCTTATGAGTTTTCTCAGCTAAACTTGTCTTCTCAATGTTGGAGAAACACTGTTCAAACATCCGCAAGTGGAATACCAAGTCAAGAAATTCTAAAGCCCATATTTGATATTCAAGACTAAACAATGTCATCTTTCCAAAATATTTTGTGTCCGAACACTAAAATATACTCACCAATGAGTTATTAACATCTATATGGCCATCCATGGACAGTGGTGGTCGATATGGTGCGGGTCCACCTCTTTTCACCATATATAAGATGTCTACAACGTAGATTTGGAATAATGAGCATAAAAACTAAGATTAGAAAATAGCAAAAGAAGTCGCCGGAGTGAGCTAGAGGTAAAAAGGAGATCAGAAAAGAAGAGGCCGATTTAATCAGTATGAAGCCTTATGAAAGGGTTTTGAAGAAATTTGATACCTTTCCGTTATGTCCACCCTGTTGGAGCCCTTTGGTAAAAGCGTGTAATTAATTTTTGTAAAACGTTTTGACAACTATTAGAAAGCTAAACCCAAATGATTTCGAAAGATCTATTTTATTTTCCAAATAGCCTGTTTTTTGAGCTTTAATAGTCGAAATAAAATATCGTTTCACATCAAAGCATTTCTCGTTGGATAAGGCTTCTTTTGCACATTTCCCTAAACTAAACGTCATTTCGACCCCTCGTAAAAGCAGATTTCTTAACCTTTTTCAATGCTCAAAACATCGTTCGATGGCTTAAGTTAAAAGAATTTGAATGGTGCATTTCAGTTTCTAAAGACCATGTTATTGCGCTGAAAAAGCAAGAATAAAATTTTGTTTCTCAATAAAAGATTTTTCGCTGACCAGAACATCTCTCTTGGAGTTTTCAAAACGAAACGACAAATTAAATCTCAGGAATTCAAATAATGTATTTCGTTTTCTTGAACAGACTTCTTAGTACTTCATGAGAGCCAAAAAAATCGGGTCTCGCACTCGATGCCTTTTTTCAGTTTTGCAAAGCCCAATCTTCTTTTGGCTGTTACAGCGTGATACAAGGTCGATCTTCAAAACTAAACAGATTATTGGAATTTTTGAAACCTAACTTATCGATTAATTATTGGGACTCCAAAGGAAAAGCTTTGGTCAGCGAGAAAACATCTAATGAGGAACAAAAATTCATTTTTGCTCTCTTAGCGCAATAATAAGGCATTTTTGGAGATTAGATATACTACTCAAATTTCTATAATCTGAACTATCGAAGAACTACTCGAACATTGAAAAAGATCATGAAATACGTTTTTTTTTTCAAGGCATCAAAGTGAGGAGGAGAAAAAAGTGATCCAGTTTTGCGAAACCCAGTGTTCTTTTGGCTGTTATGGCGTAATGCATGACCTACTTTGGGAGCCAAATAAGTCATTGATATTCCTAAGATTTGATCTGCCGACTGATTATTAAGACTCCGAAGGAAAAGCTTTGGTTAACGAGAAATCTTTGAATGTGAAACAAAATATTATTTTTGCTCTTAAGCGCAAAATCAGAGCCTTAGTGAAGATGGAATATACCGTACAATTCTTTTAATTGAAGCTATCGAGTGACTTTTTAATCGTTAAAAACAAGCGCAAAATAAGCCCTTTTCAAAGAGTCGAAATCGTGCTTGGCTAACGGAAAAGGGCCTGTTTTTTTTCATATGCAGTCAATAAACTTAAGACAGGACAATCTAAGCAATTTCAACGGTCTACTTGCTCATGAAAAGGCATCTTTAGGGCGTTGTAACACTTCAAGCATGATCAGTTTTGCAAACTTCGATCACTTTCGACGTTCACATCCTGTTTTGACCTCTTGAAAAAAAGCGCGTTTTTTGGTTTTTCCAAAGCTTCAATGCCTATATGATAGCTGGGCACCAGTAACGTTGGCGGCATGCCTTATTATCGAAATGGCATCATTAATGCGCTTTAGCAATAAAAACAAAAATATATTTTACACTCAAGCACTTATCGTTGGGCAAAGCTTACTTCGACTGTTACATCTGAGAACAGCCATTTAAAAAATAAAATACGTCTTTTAAATCCACTTGAATTTGCTATCGATTCACCCTTACAAGTCAAATAAAGGCAATTTATACGCTTTTACCAAAACAAGTCAAAGAGGCCAAAGATAGCAGGAAAGCACGAAAAACTCTTTACAGTTGCAGAAGTTGACAGAATGTGCACATGGAATTGTGGTGTCTCTGTCTTACACTTTAAGCAAACTCGGCACTTTGTTTTTTAGCAACCAGTTCGAAGGTACTGCATCAACAGATGTGCTCTATGACAAAATTGACTAGAAGATAGCATCGGAATCCAAAATCAATCATTTGAATAATTGTTACAGCATAGTAAAGTGCTATATATGGGCTTTCCGAGCACCACGAAAAAGATCGAAAATATTGTCACACTGCGACGTAAGCAGATTCCTCGTCGAATATATAAGGCAGCATTTATGTTCTCTGAGAAACAGATTGAAAGGCGAAAGCATAGTAAGAATCGACTACCTTCGGCATCTTCTTTGCGATTACTGAGATCCCACGGTGATGATTTTGTGACGAGTTGAGCACTTATGATGGCAAAACTGTAACATTCCACTTGGGACCTATATGAAAAAATCGCCACTATATGAACAAAATGTTCGCAGGGCATTTTGCTGCTGGAACAGCTCAAATAGGTTTCTGAACAAATAGGAATCACACTTAAATAAATTAATTCACCTGTAAATATCACCTTCTTGTGAGCCATTCACAGCATCCTGGCGTAATATTTCCGGTGCTGTCCAAAGTAAATCTAAAACCTCAATCTTGAGACAAATCAGTGTTACTCAATTGCAAAGTTTCATTTTATTGACACGTGATTTTTTAGGTTGAAAAAACAGAATAAAGATTTACAAAACCACTCACTTGCTCACTTGAGCACATTGGTGCTTAGAAAGCTTAGCTCGCAAATCGAGCGGAGCTATCTCTAATTTCCCCAATTAATTTTTTGTAATCCCTTCTTTCTAGTTAAGCACCTCGTTGCCTGTTATATTCTTCATAGATGTTCCATGCTTTGATTCTGGGATCAGATATAGTCATAGAATAGTAATGCAAACTCCGAAGAAGGAAAAGTTATCGAAAGGTCAATAGCAGACTCGTACAAACAACTTGGAGTGAACACAAGAAGACAGTTTGTAACACCGTTTCTATGGACTCTCAATCTTTTCTTCATTTGTATATTGATAAGGATTGCTCATTATCGATAGCACTTTCAACCAAATACCTATTAATTGCTCAATGCTCAATGAAATACAATTTTTTCTTATAAGTCAAACTTGGAACGGTACAGAATTCAAGTCAAAACTCGCAATGGTGCCTCACAGCTAAGCTATCTCCGAGATTGCAAGGAGACATGCTCGGCCATATTCTACGTCATTGAAGAAGAAAACGAAAAAAGAGTATATTGCTAGGAGTATTGGGATCCGCACAATAGATGATTGTGATGGCGGGTCTTGTAAATAAAAAACAAGTCAAAACTTGTGGTTGATATAATACAACCGGCTTTTCAGGGGCTTTTCGATAGCCGAGAATGATAAGGTCGACCACAGTACAGTGGCCAAATACCTCCACTACTCCATTAGAATAAATCACCAAACCTATAATTCAATTGCATCGAGCGCAAAACAATATTCAACATTCTCACTATTTTTTTTATAACCTCCTCTGAGTTATAAAAGTGGGTATCACTTTTTAGCCTTTTGGGGGGGGGGGAGAGGGTCACTTCCATACTCGCCGCGATGAGCATCACAGCCACACGGCCACGGGACTCCAAGTGGAGATCAATCGTGCTCATTTCACGTAGGCTTCGATTCCATCTCTCATATCAAAGAAACAGTCCTGGAAGACTTTGCCATATCACGCGTCATAAGCAGGCATTCCTCTACGCGATTCATTATGGGGTTTAGAGAGTTCATGCAAAACTCAGGGGTGATTCTATAGGAGTTTTGGGCATGTTAAAGGTCATTTTGTGCTTAATACATTGGAATCTAGGATTGATGACTTTTTGCTAATATACCGGAGCTCTCCAAGTTCTAAAAAAAAACCGAAATCGCTGGGTCGTCAGTCGCTTGATTAAAGTTTTTTATAGCAACTCAAACTTTTAGTTTACAAGAATTTGAAGTGTTTTCATCACTCATTGCTTCTTTTTTTCCAAAGAGTATCGAGAATTTCCTATGATTAATGTTTTTTTGAAATAAACACTATAACCCCTCAGATCGTCCATATCCTAAAGCCTCTTTAATAGTAGTCCTTAGAATCACCATAAAGGCATAATAGGCGATAATTGCAAGAGGAAATGACCTCCAAATAAATTGTACGAATTTTGGAAACGTTTTGTCTGTGTACTTAGTCTACACGGCGACAAGCCAATATTTGTGGAAAACAAGCTGTCGATTGATTTGCAAAGAATTGCAGAAGAAGTTTATGCTAGAAAATTTATGCATCTAGAAAATATTTATGCCTTGTACGTAAATCAACGTTCTACGTACATGCAAAACATAACGTAAAACGCTGTCAAATACTGGCTCATAGACTAGTGCGCTATTTGGAGTTTCTTTCTGAAATTTTCTGAATGTACAATCAATAGTCAAGCTATAAGGCAAAGTAAAATCTCAGCAAACTACAGGCCTGCCCAAGCTGACATTTCAAACTCTCTAGCATTTTGCTCGAAAAGTACGGAGAGTGGAATTCTAGTGTCACTATTTTTACTGGTTCGTGATACTTGGCATATATCGGTGCACCTGACATTTAGTTTATGGAGTGCTGCTGAGAATGCGCGCACTAAGCACATTCATGTTTTGCCTCCTCAATCTTCGCACCTCAATTGAAAATATCGTATATTTCTCATGGTGCAGCTATTGTTCAAGAAGATTTCATTATTTATAACTTTGATCTCTTGAATAAAAATAATATAGCTAAGACCAACGCAAGATTTCGCACTAACGTTTATTCAGCTTTTTTCTATTTCAAATCGGGTTACTGTCAGAAAGCGTGTTATGTTGGAGAGTGTTATGTAGCACCGCAACCGCAACACCATCGCTCAACACCCAAGTGAAATAGGCTACCGCAACTGTCTCGATAGAAACCTAATGCATTGCCCGACTACGATGGCACTCCACACGTGAGCATTTGCGACAGTCTTGTGCTGGGATCGTGCAAGCAAGACTTTTCCAGGGCAATCCGAAAGGATATCAGTCCTAAGCCTGCTGCGAGAAGAGTACGCACTACGCCTAGTGGGTACTGTTGAAGGCCCGCTTACTCAACGAAGACCCATGCTCGAAGCCCGAATGATGAGGTTTTTAGCTTTTTGGTTATGGCAGGTCCTGATGTTTTGGTAACTCCTCGACAACAAGTAGAAGATTAGTGCCAACGTCTACGAAGAATAACTCCGAAAGTTGTTGCACGAAGAAGCGCGAAAGAGGCGTTTGAAGTGATTCAGAGCTTGCATTTTGGAGGATAATGCTCGATCCACAATGCAAAGTCGACTGTTTGAGGCATCGTGCCACTGATGAGCTTGTAAAGGCGTAACAGGTCTGTCTAGTACTGTATAGGTGCCATACTAGAACTAATAAAAGACTTAAAACATGTTGTTAGATTATCAAAGTTAATAGTGTTCATTTCTCTTAACAAACAAGTGATAGAATTGTACCTTTTGGCGAGAGCTTGTCGAATTTACGAATTTCCTCTAGACCGTAACTGGTTATTTTCACTTGCCAACGATCATCGATCAAACAGCACTTCGATGTTAAGAGACCGTGACATCGTAGAAATGACCGGTGAATAAAGAGGAGGCCCTCAACAAGAGCTTAATCTAGTGGATGTGTTTTACCAAGTGTACCAATACCAAGTGTTACTTTTATCGTTGGTTTGAAGTAGTTTATACTGGACGAGCTTGAATCTCGGTTAGCATAAAAAATAAACAAACACTTTCGCAGCAATCATGACTGTCGGACAATCACTGCGGGTAAGTTTGCAATTTATCACTAAGCCGCAGGATCCCTTATGATTAAGTAGTGATGAAGTTGTTTTTTTTAGCTGTTTGCAGTTGAATACATATTGCTACAAGATGTGAGGACTTCTAAAGGCTTTTAGATTTCGCGTAAAAATTATTTGTTAGAAAAATTTTCAGTGAAGAATTAATACTCAGAGCAACGTCAAATTTGCGTACGAGTTAAAAGCTACAAGAAATAGTGATTTGGTGGCTTCGTCTCTGATCGCGCCAACTTCCCCTAAAATTCCATATATAAGAGCGGTCTCTGCTGGAAAGCAGTACTTAGTGGTAATTTTTAGTAATTTCACTGATTTAGTAATTTTTTAGAATTTTTTACTTTTATTTTTGAAAAAATTGAAAAAAAAAACTTGAAAAATATTTCTTTACTAAAAAGCGCTCTTCTTTGTTCGTTCTTTTGTTTTTTTGAAAAATTGAACCGCTCTCACCATGGAATTATGGAAAATAGAGTACATAGAATAAAGAAAGACCAAAATCAATTTTGTCGCATAATACTCACATCTACTATGTCTCGTAAAAGAGCACAGACGAAAAAGCCGTCCATTATCGTTGACTTTTTCACAATGACATCACAGAGACTTCCTCTTGCGCAGTACTTCCATAGTGACATTAGCTGAGGACCATCGAGACAAAAACCAATGAATCGATTCAGATTGTCGTTTTTGAGCTCTCGCATCTAAGAAGAATTTTAAGTCAAACATTTGCTACTATTCAAAATCTCACTAGGTACATTAACGGAATCATAACATGATTTTACACATTTTTCTCAAGCCTAATGACCTAAAGTCCTTCGACATCCAATGACCTTTCGTACTGGAGGCATGATGGATTAAAAATTCCTGTTTTTTGGTTTAACGCTGAATTAAAGCAAGTGTGCTTGTAGTTTACTGATGCAGTATTTAATATCTGATATTCAAATTAAGCACTTTTCGGTCTGAGAGGGCAAATGAGTATCCAACCTCTTTGCTGAGTAGGATATTTCCATGACAGCGTAAGGAGTCATTCGAAAACTTAGATTTCCGCCTATAATTCCGTGTAGCCGGTTTTCTAAACAGCCTTTTGTAATGCTGTAAAGTCCAAAATAAAACTTTGTTACAAAACCACGTGGTTCTTTTATATCTCGCTCATATTTCGGTGGATAAAACTCCTTCCTTAGAGTGCTAGTATTCATTCGATAGCAGAAGTTTCGACGAACTAAAACATGTGTTTGCTTTCAGAAAAGCTCTTTTTATAGCGCTGTAGGAGAAAAAGACATGTGTTTTACATCTCGCCATACACAGCCCTCAGATTATTAGTAATCATTCGATAGTTTAAATACCAAAGATTCCAACACTATGCTCATTTCCTGAAAATACCGCTTAGCAGGAATAATACGATCGAGTTCTACATTTTCGGCTAGCTTGTTTATCGGCTATTCCATGGGGAAGAGAGGCGGGACGATCGATCGCGTTAGACATATTGTTATTCAACTAAGAATTTTTTCTCCATTTGAAGAAAGTCCAGATAAAGCTACTGACTAAGCTACTCCGGAGGATTCTCTATACGTTTGTATAGTTTTCTTCTTCCGGAGAATTATTCATCCGTAGAATTGAAGGCACAGGAAGGAGATGGCACATGATATTTTCTGGATGCTGCAGCGCTATGCAAGAGTGTTATGAGGAACTGGCTACGTGGAGCTGTAGCCAGAAATCTAAACGTTCAAGTGATCACTAATACTCCTTTGGAAAATTTTTGAAGCAAATGAAGTCGAATATTCATTTTTCTCCCTATAACCGAAAAGTATCTCAAAATAAATAGGACTCAGACAAGTCTGCTAGTGAATGTGAGAATCTTTAGATTTTTATCGACGAGCTCAGGAAATGTTTGTACCCATAGAAAAAAATTACGGTGTTTTTAAAGGACAAATTCACCCAAAGGCATTAAGACATTGTTGCTATGAGTATGCCCTGGATCCTTTTCACGTATTAAGGACGACGATACACATTGTAAGAAGAGAGGCAGGAAATTAATGAAGTGCTTTATGATTACACAAAGAGCGACAAGCGATCACTATCCAAAGGGATTACTGAAGAAGACGAAATCCACAAGGAAAATCCAGACTCATTTACAAATTCGAAAACTTTAGTGTAGCGCAGAAATAGAAAAATAAGCAGGCTGAGAGAAATGGTGAAGTCTGAGTAATATATAAAGATGGGTTATGTAAAAAGCACTGCTAAGCACACAACCTGTCTTATTTCCTGGCGTCTCCCATCCACTCTATGAACCATTGCTTCGTGTTTCAAAGCAGCCACATACTCTTCCTGAATATGAATCAACTCTTTCCTAATCTTCAAGTACACTCATCTTGTGCTCATCACCGTTCTTTGCTATCATCAATACTGCCTTGACATCAAATCTAAGCTTTTTATCAGAAAGAGTTCAGACCTTGTAGAAGTAAAACTTGAAGCTCCTCGTTTCATTCTGAATTTCGATGCTGGCGTTAGTCCGTGAAGAACCACCACCACTTTGTAATGAACGATGGCTCACTTCGCTCTTTTTAGAAATATATTATTGTTAATTTTTGATGGTAAAAAGCTGAAGAAAAATCATGGTCAATATGAAGCAACCTTTCTGTTGTTTATGTCTTCGAGAGCACTAAAAGGTATCTGCCATAGCTTATTTGAACGCTCGATCTCCTTTCTTCTTAGGCTGAAATGCGATAGAGAACTCCGCAATAACATTACAGAGCTCTAAATGAGAAATCACAGAAACTAGTCATATATTTATAGAGCAAGTTGAAATATTGTTATGGAAAGAACGGCAAGTACTCTACTTCCTCTCCGAAATCATTCCAGTTTGTCGAACAACACACTTGAGGGTTTACTTGCATTCGAAAAACTTGCATGCTGATGTGATGTATACGCTGTACAAAATCCCCGATTTTTTCCATTCTAAATAGATGAGAAAAATGAGATAAAGAAGCAAGTGGCGAGATCGAATCATAATGGGGACGTTTTCAGAACGTTTGCTTCAACATTCAAATTTGCACCACAAGCACGTTTTTCTTTCAGAAATATACATCACAAAAATCAAGAACACTGAAATGTAAGTGAGTAAATCCAAGTTTTTTCAATGCTAGATCTAGATTATTAAAATTTTGAAGGGTATCATTGGTTTTACCGTTTCTCAGTGCTCTAACTTTGACAAATGCAGCCTCTTGGTAGGCTATTTATGAGTCATTTAACTGGAAAAAATGTCTGTTCAACTTTTTGTAAGTATATTTGCATGGCGACGTCTCACATCTCTCGACGAACAACTGCACCGAAGTAAGATTCAAATTGTCGGCTAACTTAGCTACTTACAACCCAATTCGGAAACTGGAAAAAACTAGCGGTTTGATCATTTCAATTATTTATTCGTCCATCTGCTTCTATTAAGGAGTTGGTATAATTATTACGTATATACAAGAATTTTCAACACTAATTGACATCAAAGTCCGCTTCGTGCAGTCATGGTAGAGTATCGAACCATCAGCCGTCTTCCCGATGGCCGCTATCACTAATCAACGGCCCTAGTACAGTTCGCCGCCAGGCATAACGGCGGGGAAAGACTAGTGCGTGATCCTGTCGTAATGTTCAAGTGTCAGCCCATGTTACTGCTCCATAACAATCCGTTGGGAGGACTGATGGGTCGAAAAGGTGAGCGCAGTGTTTGTGGTCCGTTATTTGGTTAATGGCTTATTTGAGAAGTCCAAATGTAATTTAAGTTGCTCTCCTCTTCTATCTCAAGCCTTCTTCACGTTGTGTTTCAAACCCATTAAACGTCTGAAGTACAAATTTGAGTTGTTCTTCGCATACTAAAAACCATCCAGTTCGATTTATTTATCTTTGCACCATGGATTCATCATAATTATTGTCTTCGCTAAGTTTATTCGTAGCTCATCAAGTTCTTCTATGTCACTGAGTTCACTAAGTATCGCCATTGTTTCGTCGGTACTCCTTGAAAAGATTGCATTATTGTGCACAAAATCAAGATTCAAAAGAATTTTTGTGAATATGCATGCCCTTTTCATCTCAATTGAGCGACCTCGTTATCTCATCCGTTAGGGCGATAGTAAGTAAGGAAGTAAACAGCTTTGGTGATGTAATGTCGTCTTATTGAACGCTTTTCCTATGATTACGGTAAAGGTTCGATGAAAAAGCCGATCAAACTCCACCTAGTTTTTGTTTACCGTCCATTAACCCTTCAAAATGATTAAAAAGGTGGTGGTACTGCGGTCCAGTGGTCCAGGCGAAGAAGTATTCACTGAGTAAATGTTTTCCTCTTTTTACTACTTTTTTCGATCTGTGTCGGCTTTTTCACTGTGCAAATTACAATACTTCTGCATTCATTTCGCCTCAAATCCATCGCTTGATTGAGAATTTGCCTTCTCCATAAACGTCTAGAGTACTGCTGCAGCATGTTTCATTAATGTTCCGAGGATAACCTGGCAGCAGCGTTCCGTGTGAGATCCTTAGTGATGCCTGAGGGGGTTGGGAGGAGATGGGAATTCAACCCTGCGTCGAGCAGCGCCGTGCATTTTTTAGCCACTTCAACACCGCCCTCCTATGCTATTCTACTCAACTGAATAGATCAGTCAACAATAGGATATTATCAAATCACAACGATAGAGGAACCTCGGCGAACGACAATACGGTTTTACTCAACTCTCAATTTTCAACCTATCCAGTACCGTCTTGAGTTCTAAGTTGATTCCTAACAAGATGACCACGCCAGTGGTCACACTTTTTCAGAGAAATCCTGAAAAAATAATGCTCTTGAAACCATCCGAGAGAGTGAATCTCATTACTCTGTGTTGATTAGCCTACTGCTACTAATTATATTTTTTCAGAATTTTGGCCCACCACAGCAGGTTTACTCTACCGCTCAACCCGTTTACTGTCGTTTAACGACATATATTATTGAAATCTTCTCTAACCACCTCTCACTACAACACTGAGTTCTCATGCAAAGCTTCAGTACTGTTTTCACTCTTTTCAGATATTGATAGATCAAGTTCTACTGTCAGGATAAAAGATCGGTCAGGGACTGATTCCCTCCTTACTAAGCAGAAGTGTTTGAATTGAATGCTATTTACTATATTTGATTTGAGGGAACGTTTGAACTATTACGGATCACCAGTAATCTCAAAATGCAAAAATCTGGCAGCTGAGCTGTTTTTCTATAGAAATGATATGATGTGGAAGCAGATTGTGTGAATATTTGCTGCCAATGATGTACAAACTGGAGGAAAAAGTTCCTTAACACCGCAAAAAACTCAAATTTTATGTTTGTTTCACAGTATCGGTTACTGTAGATCCATGAAAATATTCATTGATATTTCTATAAGAAAATTCCACGTCAACGCTAGCAATAGTGCGTCAAATTTTAACTTCCTGCTCGTATACCAAATGATGTTGATGGACAAAAGTGACCTTTGCGATTCGCTGTTGCTGAGACTACAACTTTCGATGCGAGATGTTGCGAAGGAGATTTGTGGTGCCGAAGGTGAAGGAACTGTGGACCACTGCAAAGTGATACAAACGATTTAGAAGTGGTGATCTCAATCTCGAGGACCAACCGCGTTCCGGCAGGCGATTGGAATTGAACAATGGTTTGCAAGCAGCTTTGAATGCGGAACCGTCATCAAGCACCCGTGAATTAGCAGATCGTTAACATAAGGTCATGTATGATGATGGTCTCCATTTTGACGAGTAATTATTGTTGTTTTGAATTGAATTTACGCACAAACTTTGAATTTTCAGCAGGCCTTGAGGATCTTTTTCTCTGCCTGATAATACATCACAATCACATTGACTCGCACACTAGAGATCTGCATATTCCCAAACTCTAGCACTCCTTGCTCCATGACGTGGTGGCAATAAGTTCCAGATATGAGTGCTACTCTGATTCCTCTTTTCACATTATGCTGTATAAGCACTTACTGGAATACGTAGCATATAGAAAGGAGGGCTGCAAAGATGACGAGCGCTAGTACGACAGCAATTACCACTACTGCTGCCACGTTATCTTTGAAGAAGTCCGTTGGACACTGGAAATTGACCAGCTTTCTTTGTTATGCAGTTTTGCGAAGGCATTAGAGTATGCTACAGTGCAAAAAAAAGTTGTCAGCAGTGTTGACACTATATAAAAGCAATTCAAACATTATCGAAATCAAAAACGCAAGCCTTTTCAGATGAGCGTTGAATAGAATAACAGCATATACAAATTGACATCTCATAACTTTCACTGCACTAACATGAGCATTACATTTTTTCTTCGATCACAAAACGAAAGACGAAGGATGATTCGCACAAAAAATCAATTACAGTACCTGATCCCCTGCAAATCCACACAATGGTTCATCAAGTGGTCTAACTCCACCTCGCGCCCACCAGATTTCTGATTCAATCGTGTACAATGGCTCATAACGCTAAATTCAATCAATTCAAGGTTGCAGAAATTTCAGTTGAGAATGGATAAAAATGTCAAAGTTGGATGTTTCGTAAAGAAGTTTCTCGAATTTGAAAGCACAAACCCACGCTAAAAATGCTTGGTAACGTGGGAAAAGTCAAATATCGTTCTCATTCTTAGCAAATATTGCTTATTAATATTGTCAAAATGAAAAACTATTAGAAAGCATACTCCAAAATCCCCTTGAACGGAGACGGTACCAAGAAGAGTTTGATTTCCATTTTTATCCAAAGCATCAAAGTAGAAAATCGGGTATCGCACTCCATTCTTGCCCATTTTGACAACACCAGACATACCTGCGAAAACTCTTATTAAAATAACGATGCTTATTTCAAGCCTTTGACGACGTGTCTTTGCAACTAATGCGCGACACGGCACATCTTCCATTCGTTTCTTTTTTCTAATGCAGACGTCGACAACAGTGGTGGTGGCCCGTTAGAAACCATGAGATTGGAGGGGTACACGTCCTGATACGTCAATCGGATCCATTTGGGAATGGGTATTGTTGTTTTTAAAGCACTTCTACACACTAAGCCTTGAAAAGATTTCCGTCTTAGTGGTGTGTGCTCTGCAGTCCTTTTTGATAATGATGTGTTCGCCTCAGTACATGTCTTGACTCCATATACTCCGCTGTGGATATATATTTTTCTGGGCGTAAAAGATGGAACAAGTTCTGTAAATCTTAGCTGCACTTACTACTAGCCAGTGAGTTCGCCAGTCATATTTTGAAATGGTAAATCTGCGGAGCTTGTTGAAGTGTGTAAAATATTACTCTATACTCTATGTGCTGTATCTAAATTTGCAGAGGGAACAACTAAGGCAGAGAAGTACTGTTTTATGCGTTCAACCACTTTCCTTTCTTTCAAAATTTCCTACCAAATCTTGATGTTGAAAATAGTGCGTGGAACCCGCACCGCGAAAACAAAGTGCGGATCATTCCGATTATCTGGGGGCAAATGAGTATTCGACCTTAGTTGCTCAACAAGAATGCTTATAGGAGTGTTAGTAATCATTCAAAAACTTGAATCTCTGGCTTCTGCTCTACATAGCCGTTCTACGAAAAAGCTTTTTACAACACAGTAACATACAGATGAAATTACGTTTCACAGCCACCAATCACCTTCATTTTTATCATGCGTACAATTCGCTGAAAGCACGAAATGCATATAACCGTGTGGAGAAGATCTTGTAGTATCCGAGTCCATAGTTTTATTTGGAGTATCTTTTAAAGCAGAGAAAAAGAGCCAATTGAATAACAAGTTGCACCCCACATAGTTAACGCGTTAGGGCATCAATCGATTGCCCTGCCCCTGGCACGTAGGTCAGCCGGTATACGAGCTCACATATTATGGCAAACACAATCTTATTTCGTCTATTACACTGCATTGAAATGGGTTTTGAAAAGATAAGCTCAACGTTTGAATCACTGAGACTTACGCTATCGAATTATTGCTACTGGTCTATGGAAAGAGTTCTGTAAGCCGAGCTGTAGAACATAAATTTTATCTTTTTTCACAGCGCTATCAAAAGAGCTTTTCTGAAAGTAACAGATTTTTGATTTATTCCAGGCTTTTGCTATCGAAAGAGCACTAACTTTCTCGGGAACGAGTTTTGTTCAGCGAAATATAAGCGAGATAAAAAACTCGTGGACGTGTAGGACATAGTTACTATTATTTCCAAGGCATTACGAAAGGGTATTTTCAAAAATTGATTGCATATCAAGCTGGTCCTAGATATAAGCTCTCAAACGATTACTGAAACTCCAGTGAAAAATATTTATCCAGCGAATGATGCCGAATATTCAATTGTCCCGGGATAGCGGAAAAAACCCAAGATTCCATCTTCGAATATACTTTATGGGTGATAACAGCTGACAGTTGGAGACAGCTAGCATCGCCTTCATTCAGTTACGCCTTAGACAAGTTAAATAGGGCTTCGGATGGCCTCTAAGCACAATATTCATGTTTATTTTAAAATCCCTCAATTTATAGTTGTGGATTTGAAAGGATAAACGATTAAGCTCTCGGCTTTAATCAATTCCTGAGGGGTGCACCATGAATTTGCCTTCAATTTCCAATTTCGTTTCAGGTGAATGAATGCATATCTGCTCCAAGTCACTGAGTACGAAACTGACACCGGGTTCCAAAAAAATGAAGACTAGAGAGTAGATATCGACTCTCTCATCCCATGCTCCAATCGGCATTAGCGATGGAGTTCAAATCACTCAAAGTTCAATTTATTTGACCGCCTCTTGTGGTGGTACGATGCTACTATTACTTATAACAATGATGTAGAGTGCTGTGTAGAATTTGCGTCAGTTGGGATCCTTATTGTTCTTTTTGTTTTTGCAGTTTTTCGAAGTAAAAGTTTTTGCACACCACTCTACATCATTGGAAATTTCAAATCTTTTAAACACTTATTTTATGCTGTTCGTTGCCATCTCTATCACTGCCTCTAAAGTGCAGGTCTGTCACTGGAGCAAAGACAGCTGTGTCTACTGTGTTTCCGACAGGCTCTTATCTTTGAGCTTTTAGTCCGTATACTCTCGATCTGTCATTTCCTAGTCGCCCTTGATGCAATAAAAAATGGCGTTGAACATGTCCATTAGGCTATCTACGGTCTACTCAGGTAGCCTTAGCGAACTATTTACTACGTATCTGTTTTTGAGAAAAGTAACGCAGTTTTTAAGACAAAGGTAGTAGTTAGTAAGGTTGGTGACAAAGTTGTGCCTCCTTTAATTACCAGAAATAGAATGGATGTGATGTTGCTAGAATTAGGATCCTAAACTAAATTGAAATTCTGGTTTGGATGGAATCCTACCATCGAATGTCATCTCAATGTTTTCGATGATTGTCGTTCCATTTCGGAAAGCGGTAGCGTTCTTTTTGAGCGTTGAATTTAATGCACGAGCATAGACATAGACACAGTCGTGAAGTTCACCAGCATAAGCAGCAGCCTAAAAATGAAAACTTATGAGAGTTGAACCTTTCAAAATTATTTCGAATGCACCATAATTGCCACAGGTCAAAGCGTAGTCGCCAGTTTGTTTATTACTTATAACGTACACAATTTTGGTCTGTCAATATAGGCAAAAAGGTGAATAAAATGATTAGTAAAGTTTCCCGGAGTTGATTAGTCTCTGAAAAAGCACCATGATTTTGCTTCACTTTCACTTCATTTTCACTTCAGTCCACTTTCTTATGACCTGGACTGAGAAATTGGCGTTTGGTATCATCGTTTATGATAGATCTCTTTTGATATTATACCAACCCAGTCTCGCGTTTATCTTATGAATACAAGCTGGAGCACTCTGCAATTAACATTTCGGATCATTTCCAACTAGGTATTGCTCTAGGAGAACCTTAACAAAGTCTATTAATTTTTGGCAAGGACATTTATTTTTCTGCCAACTGTAGAAGATACAAAGACTTTGAAACGTAAGAGCTTTCAAACTCCTCAAATAAATCACTTAATCGACAAAAGAAAAGAATACCCTAGGAAGTGTGATTGTTAAGAGTGATTTATATAGTGCACTCTACGGTTATTGTAGGGCGGTACAACGCAGTGGTTAGAAATGTGGCGTCTCAGGTGACATGAAAAGATGACATGAAAAGCGTTAATTCGATCTTCTTCCTCAGCAATCTTTTGCAGCCCTATGAAAAGTCTTATTTCGACTAGCTCCAAATTTGCAAGGAGAATAGCTTCGATTAGCATTCCACGGCATTCCTGAAGATCTCTCTGCAGGAGCTTAAGCAAGTCATGAAATATTTGAAGACCTTTGTGGAGAATGAATGTAAAGAAAAAAATTGAATGTAAGAAATAAATAACGTAAGTAATATTAGCAACGAATGCCCTGTGGAACGCCACAGCCAGCCTATCTTTAAGATAGCGATGACAGGCGCTCAACAGGTTTTTTTCGGCGTTCAAGAAGACGAAAAACGAACCGAATGCTTCAAGTACTAGGATTCGCAATGTGAAAGAAAGCTAGACGGATTAAATAAAAAAGTTTCATAAATCTAAATATATTTATATGCATATACATAAAATATGCATTTCTGTAAAAGTAACATGAATGTATATATATATATATATATATATATATATGATATTCTAATGGAGCGCTACAGCTAGGCTATCCTCGCGATTTCAAAGTCGCTCAACTAGTATTCTACGAGTTTGAGAAGAAGACAAAAAATGAATCGCATGCTAATACTGGGATCTCCACAGTGAAAAAAAAAACATTGTGAAGACGGAACAAGAGAGTGTGTAAGGTGTATATATAAATAAATAAATAAATATATATATATATATATATGTACTAGCTTGAAGAAAAAACAATATTGTAGCTCCTTACATAGGAATACTCGGTTTTATTGCAATCATCTACGCAGTTGAACGGCGCGTCCTTCATTCTTGAGATAATTTCTTTGCTGAACGAGTCCTGATCTCTATCAGGTCCCCCAGATCCCATGTGCTGAAAGCGTAGTTATTAATAGAAAGTTTGGAAGTTTAAAGAATCCAGATATATAGCGTTGCAATATGTATTCAGAGAGCTGCTGGAACTGTTGTGGGCTGTTGTTTATAAGAACATCTTTGTCTCTGAAACATAGTTCTCAGATTTTCTGAACGTATATTTTGCCTATTTCTGAAAATTCATTCAAATGCAACTTAGTTTTGAGTATCTTAGCCTAAAACGTATAGCACGCACACTATGGTGTACGTAGGTACGGTAATTATGGTGTTAAACCATTTTTTCAAAGCTCATTAAGTACTTTCCAATTTCCTTCACAATTTTGTGAGGCGAGCAATAGGACGATGATCTAATGAAACCGGTTTGTCTTGTCAAAGCTGATTAATGATTACTAAACCTATACTGACTTGAAAGTAAGGTGTAATTGGATAATTGGAATGGTCGTTTTGACTTAACATCACTTCATTTCACACACATCTGATACAACAAGTGTTTGTCCAAACGCCATCTTCGCCTCTTCGTCTCTGCCGTCTTTTGTAGCTTCTATATCTTCCCATATGAGTCTTTGTCTGCCACCAAATAGAGGAATTTCTGAAATTTTTTACCATTACTTTTGCTACTATTCTTGTTACATTTTAGTTGCACCTTCCCTTATGTGAAATTTTTGGAATTTTTCTACAATCTCGAATTTGCTTTTCTTCCGATCTATTGGTCATCGCTTTGCAAAAGTGCTAAGATAAAGATTTATCTAGAAGTCCCTACGGAATCCTTTTGATTTTGTGTCGGCGAAGATATAGAGGTACTCTTCATTGAGATATCCGGCATCCTTAGCGGCCAAGACGAATCTTCTTTTGAAGCCGTAACCTTCAGCTAGACAAACAACAACGACTGAAAACAGAGGCTGAATCACTAACAGTGGAGTAAAATCGAATAGAATGCGAGAAACACACTATTTTGCTTTGTCGAAAATCAATTCAGCACTGCCTAACGTTTTATGTCCGCTCAAGAACATCTAAATCTCTTTTAAAAACTTTTTCCACTTTTGACAGAGTTGTTTTTTACCTACGAATTGCTTTCTGGACAAAGAAAACATGCAGCAGTGGTTTTTTTTATCAGCTGTGAGAATTTAATCTTTTGAAAGCCAAGCTCTCTTGTTTCATCATGACAATTTCCACTCATGTCGAAAACAAACGTATTTTTGTAACTATAACAAGATACGACAGAACATTCTCACTTCTAGCTCTTGAACTGACATCTCCTAGCGCTTGAGTAATGCCTTGGAAAGTGAGATTTTTCATTTCAACAATCACATTGATGATAACATCGTTCGTTACAGAAAAGGCGTCCTAAAAACCTGTCCATTAACCTAACAACAGAAGCAGTGATGGTTCATTAACACTAACCATATCGTATGAACCATAGTGCCTGTAGGTACTGCATTAATGACCTTTCAGAATCATTTTTGTAAATCCTCGAATTCCCTTTTTAATTTTTTTCTCAATTTGTAAATTGAACAATAGATTAAGTTCAAGTAATTAGCACACGCATTCTTCAAAAGATACTGAATACTAAATAGATACACGATAACGTAGTGATGTGCCAAACTTTGACGCCAGGCGGGAATCAAACGCGTTATTCACCATTTCCGTAGGGGCGTGCTAACCAGTTGCATTACCCATGCCTGCTTTATCACCATTCTTTCTACGCTACAACACTTTAATTTGTCAAGAACAATCCGTCGACGGTTTGCCTGGCAAATCATGTTGGCATTGATTCCACTTACATTGACAGATAATGGATTTATGTGATCAATAATAATCATAAATACCATTTCATTCTAACACCGTAATTGGTTGGTGAGTTTGGTGTTAAACTAGTCGAGGAAGCTTCATACGTTTTGTAATTTCTCCCTTCTATATGATGAAAAGCGTGCATCTACAATAACATTTTGTTTTGCACCCTCTGAAATATTGAGCTGCTTGGGATTTTCTAGAAAACCTTTCGTATGAAGATACTGCATCAAACAAAAATGATAGAAAAACACATGGCGTTGTCAGCTGCTAAAATAATTCTATAACCTAATAGTAATTTCATTCAAAACTCAAAAATTTTATACGTTGTTATCCAGGATGTGATTAAAAATCAAAAGAATGTTGAAAAAAAATTACGATTACTTCAAGTTCATGAACATTATCGATCAGGCTTCAGCGGAATTTTCTCAGCTGTCAAACGTTTGTGATTCTTGCAACTCGAACATGGATTCTGAAGCTTTCATACGCGGCACCCAGGTTATTCCGATAATTCTACGCGGGAAGGGAAACTAACGAAAAGCAATTCAAAGTATGACTGGGTAACTGTGTAGAAACATGCAAATTTACCTGTATGTCATTCTTCAAGATGGAGCACTTATACTTATCCCTCTCATTAGAGTAGACATAGGCAACCTTGTTCCATCCGAAAGATGATAGCACGGAGTTGATTGCAATTCCCAGACTGTACCGAAATTTGCTATAGTTTACTCGTCCAGTAACAAACATTTTCAATTCTTGTTTTGGTTCTCTGATCAAATTTCCATATAAGTACATCATTTCAAACAAGTGCATATGAGCCCTATTGATTTGTATCTATACTTATATTAATCACACATAATGGATAAATGACAGTCTGCTCGGCCCCTTCTAACAGGCACCAGTAATCCTTCATTGACACGTTTCGGACGATATGGGCACTCTGCGCACAGAGCGTATTGGCCAAGAAGATGGTATGGCCAAATATGCAGCTAAACTAGATTTAGTAAGTTCGAAAATTTTTTTGCTCTATGTAAATTCACTTCATAGCTATTCGAAAGGACATCTGAGTGCGAAACGTGCGACCAGAAGAGTCGTTTTTGTGTTCGGAGTGATTTACAATTTACAAAAACCTTTTTGAGGACGAGTTCACTACCCGGCGACATACCCTAAATCATGACATCTTAAGAATACACTGCCTATAAAGAAGCAAGTCTTCGAAAAACTTCACACATGGTGAAAGGACTAAGGATAAAGCTCTCGGCGTTGATTAAACCCTGAGGGATGCGCCATGCATTCATCTTCAATTTTTAACTTCATTTGAGGTGATTGAATGCATTTCTGGACTCCATAATGACTCGCAGTGGCCTCTGCTGTATCGAGTCACTGCTGCCTATCCTAACAAAGTCTGAGACCCATCTGGTGCCATTTTGCCAACCCCGAGGGGATGGATGGTTTGGTGAGGCATGAGCACGAGATTGAACCATCGCCATCGTGTGCGACGCAGACACCTCTAACCATTGCGCCACATGCGCTTTCTATAAATGTTTTGTAGTTGTAAATGTACAGCTGATGTCCAAAGCGCAGTAAATGCTCTAGAGGAAGCGCTGAGTATCGGCAAAGTAGTTGGTCATCAATGTGACCGATGTTCCGCAAACAGTGCTCAAGATCATTATGTCATCATGAAAAACTTCCACAACTTATCAAGTTACTATTTTTAAGAGATCATAGGATTTCAGTGGGCTGAGCGAAAATGGTTTAGCACCACACAGGTGATATAAAAAGAAATCTAGTAATTTTGGATCAGCTCCAACTGTTCCTTTTTGATATGCCCAATAATTATTTTAGAGCCATGCATGTGGTCTGTAATGGGCACTTTCACAGTGCAATACACTTGTTTCGGACTTGTAGCCGCGTCAGTTGCAGGGTGCCTTTCGTCTTGAGCCAATCCCTGCTTGGAGAGAACCCCCTTGTATAGAGAATCCGCAGACGTACTATTTACATCAGGCATATTGAAATTTACGCGTAGTCTCAAGAAAACACTTGAATCGAATGGTACGTTTCTTTTTATATCATAACATAGTTTAGTCCTTGTAGAATGAGTGAGTATGACTAGGATTTTTTCTTTAGTGGCCTGTCCCCGAAGGATTGTTAAATTTTTCTACATGTTTTGATTCATTTGAAACGCAAGAGTAATTCTGCTGCTCAGAAGCTCGCTCTGAGCTCATTAAATGCTTTTTTCTTATTTACTGGAGATGATCGCAGCTCTTATACAGTTACCGCTAACATGTTTAGACGCCAGTGCAGTGCACAAACACGTAACTCGTATTCGACTGAGCCAGGGACAAAAAAAGGGCCTTGTTCGAAACGTGTTACCACATAGCTCATAAAATATAGTAGGAAAATAAAGCCGTGCAAAAGTACTTTGTAGTAAACAACCTGTACGAAGTAACAGAAAGCACACCGACTGTTGGATAACGCGAGATATCACTAAGAGTATTAGACGTACTCAGTCCCCATGTAAATATCGGAATGTTGTAGTACACAGCATTTACTGCTGTTACTTGGGCAGCTGGAAAAAGCTCATCATTGTCAGCGAGCACACGGTTTGCAGATCATCAGATATATGAAAATCATAAAATCAACTCTAACCTTAGTCCGAACCTGTGATTTTGTTATGCACAAATACATTTAAGGTATACCTCATATTCGGCCAAAAATTGAGAATAAAATAACTGAAAATTTAAATGACACTCAATCAATTCAGAGCACTAGAAGGCTGGAAGCACGTAACTGGCTTTTTCAAACTCGAGTATATCGAGGGTTCTCGTCTTCGCCAAGCATCGATGATCTCATGCTTCTACAGATGGCTCAGGATTTCGAGAGCATCTTCAAACGCTCACCCGCCTCAAAGCGACTGTATAATTTATCTCGCGTTGGTTAACCCTTAAGGGACCACCAGTTGTAATAGCAACACGCAGTGCAAATCGTTTATTTTTGGTATTCGATTAGAGTTTTTCATCGGTTTGCACAACAATCTGGACTTTCTCGTAATATTTTGAGATTTTAAGATTTTCTCTACGCATTCGTATTAGTGCGAATCTAACGTTTATGTTTCGAGAGAAAAGGTTTCTTTTACAAAGAAATCACAGTGATGCTGGCATTAGTGATATGTTCTACAAAAAACTTAACCACATAAATCGATTAGTTTTGATATATTTTATTATAAACAACACTTAAGAAATTGGAAAAGAATAAGCAGCAGGTCAAAAGAAGCTATTACACAATGGATGCGATGCCATGTCACCAATAATTCTTACCATAACCGTGTTTTCATAGCAGGGATTCGTGCATTTCTAATAATTTGATGATGCACACGAGAAAGATGTAAACTTATGGATTACAAAAGTATTTTGTGCAAAAAGGGTCAGTCGTATTCAGGAGAAGTGGTAAGTATAGCCGGCTACCCATTTTATCGATGTTTCAGCAAATTCAAGTTTTATTTATAGTCTAGGTGTAGAGACCTATTCTTCCCTGACAATCGAAGCCTGTTACTTCGACAATGCGCTGGATTGGCTGCTGTATCAAGTTCACAAAATATGATGATTTCACATTATCTACAAGCTATACTAGCCATTGCATATTCTGAGTAATGTAATTGTAGCGCGTATAATTATGACTATTTTCTAAGTTACTGTCAGAAAATGGATCCGTATGTAAGAGGAATTCTGTAAAACTGCTGTTCGTTAATGTTATCTTTTATAGAATACGCATATGTGCCTGATGAACATGTGGAAAATCTACAAAGACTGCGTGAAAAAAATTTCGTTCACCGATTTTAAGACGGATGTTCATCTCAAATACACATAAGATTATGTCGCTCTCCAGCCGACACACAGGCGTATTGTCGAAGTCACATTGCGACGTCGTAGGCGATGTATTGGATGTTATAGAAAGTTGATAATGCGTGTAAATACTGCTTATGCTCGAAACAAAGCTAAAAGAGTGAGCACGAGGTCAATCGATGTAAGCAATACCTTTGTTTACTTTGTTTCAATACTGCTCATTGGAGATCTGTTGTTAGGTATTCTGGCGTTCGACAAGGTGAAAAATTAGGTCGAAATATCATGTTGTATAATACTACAATTATTCATGAACCGGAAACTGCTTATTTTAGAATTTGAGTTTATTGTTAGAGAACGCATAGTTTGTTGAACGTAGCAAACTTCTATGCGGCGCGGGTAAATGTCGACCGGTACTGACATATAGGGTGGACTGCTAATGATCGATGGCTTTTGTATTATATATTGCTTGCTGAATAAATATTTCAAGCAAGAGATCAGCAACATCAGTGAAAGGCTTGAAAAGGTGAAATATGCAATTTCTCCAGAGAAGTACTCTAGAAATTGATGATTGTGATGGGCTTTTTGAAAGCTTATTCCACTGCGTAGTAAAAGTCACACCACATGAGCGTCTTGAAAAAGTCATAAATGAAAAATCCGTTTCAGTTCTGCGCTGCTGCATTTTATCAAAAATTAAGAAGGAAGAAGTGGAGATAATTTATTTTCTCTTTGGTGCTATCTTGATATTTAAAATGGGATTTTTTAGAATAAGTGGGCTTTCTTTTTACTTAAAAAATTTTTATAGAAGTCCTTTAGTAGCATATCATTCTTTTTGATTATAAATTGTCTTTAGAGTACAAATTTCACTATACAATCACCTAAACACCCACTGCGAAGTTGAGGAGACTAGATGTTCACTCAGAGTTTGAAATCTAATCTTAATTCCCTTGATTAAAAGCACTAAAGAATCAGCTCAAAAAAGGCGAAATAGTTTTTGAAATCAACAATTTTTAGACTATCGAACGATTACCAAAACTCTATTGTAAGGCTAAGCATAAACGACAGCGAAGCACGCAAAGCACTCCTGAAGCGATACGCAGTTTTTGTTCATCGTTCTCACAGCGTTTAAAAATCTACATTTGGTATTCAATTCAAAACTGATCATATAATTAGAATCGTCATTTTTCAAGCTATCGAATGATTGCTGCAACTTTGGTTAAAAAAACTTTGCTCTGTGAAAAGGCCATGTGAACACGAGTGCAAATCACACTGTACACTCCGGAGAGAAGGACGCAATTTTCTCTTTGTTGCTACACCCTAATGAAAAAACCTTTTCAAAAGCCAAGGATATCGTCAGAACCGCAATTTTTCAGCTATCGAGTGATCACTTAAGGTTTAACGAGAAGTCCACAATCGACGAGAAAATTGCAAAAATTCGCGTGCACCCTGAGTGGTACACGCAGTCCCGAAAGGGTTAATTACAAAATGGCGGAAAGGAGGGAGAGAGGCGTACTGGAATGGTTGTGATGCTCATTACGGTGTGGCGTGGCTCAACCCCATCTCCGAACACTCTTCGATAGTCAACAAGAAATGCCCCATGAAGCGCCGACGCTATCCTCGAGATTGCAAGGGACCGTGCTCAACCAGTCTTCTACGACGTTCAAAGAAGACGAAAAAACGAATTGGATGCAAGAGCAGTGAGATTTTCAAGGTGATCAAAAACTTCAAAGACCAGAAAATCCAATAGAAGCGCTAAAAAGTATATGAAACGAGTTTTCTAGGTTACCATGGAGAAACTCTGTTAGGGTACCGATAGCGATAAGCCATAAATTGCTTAGCTCACTCCAAATTATTCTAAAGGGCGCAGATATTGAGCAATAAAAGAATTCTGCTGAAATCTAAAACAAGTACGAAATTTGGCCGAAAATGGAAGTATCATGCCAAAGACCAGCTCTTGCAGCACATGCATGTAGGCAACAAACTCATGAAAAAACTAGCATTGCGAGATGAAACATGATGTTAGGCAACTATCTGTGACTGAACAATGCAACGAATGTGATTTCCCATCCAATCTTATTGAAATCAAACGTCTTCAATGCAGACGCTTTCTCAAGGAATGAAAAGAATCAGTGAATTTTATGAAAGGTGAGTACCTCGGTAAAGAACTACTTCTACTTTCGAAATCATATAACAGGAATAGGCTCCTCTAAAACATTTTATAAAGTTTATCACGAGTTTATGATTCACACTGTTTATATTTTCGCATCTACCTTTAGAAGATTTCACGTTTTGACGATTACTGTACAGAATCCAGCTTTTCTTACATTCTCAACCGTCACTCACCAAGCTCTTCAAATCGAAGTGTGTGTGCTACTTCTCGTGAAGATTGTCCGTTCCACTATGAATGTCGTTAAATACTGTTCAAGTTCAGTTTTCTTCATGACACTTCTTACTTCATTACACTTTAGTGATCCGTCTTTATAGTGTTGTTTTCACTGTGCGGATCCCAGCATTTCCATCATTCAATTCGCTGTCTCGTCTTCATCTTGAGTGTCGTAGAATACTGGTTTTTCCTTGCAATCTCAAGGATAGCCTGGCTGTGGCCTTCCTAAGGGCGCCCGCTGTTGACTGCCGGAGAAAGCTGGTGGTGGGAGATGAAGCTCGGTTCCACGCGTGTCGCAACGAGCATCACAACTAATCGATTACGGCGCCTACGTTTTCTTCATGAGGTGCTGGGAATCCAAATAAAGCGTTCCCGCATAGTCAATAGAGAGAGAACTCTTTCCGAGCAAGTCTGGTGCTTAAGAAAATCGGATGGTGGGTAAAAATTCGACCTCAGGCGGGAGTTGAATCTGCGTTTCACCCATACCGAAGCGCAATATCGCTACACCACCGAGGCGACCACTTTGCCACTGTTCATTCTTTAACAGATCTCTATCACAGCTATCAATCTCTAACCTAGAACAGGTTTGCTCCAGCCAGTACCTACCGCTTTGAACCCAGTTAAGCTGGCACTCTGGCCTATTTTCGTGACCTTGGAGTTTAAGAGGTTCGGTGAGCCGAGGCGGGATCGGAACAGCACCGCGATGATAGTAAACGGCATCACTGCCGCCGCTCTATTCGCAATTTCGCAGGGAGTACAACAAATGTGTGCCTTTCAAAAACCCATTGAAGTATTCGCAACTATCAAAATTCTAGGAATACGATTTGCTTTTTTGGTCGCTCGGATGATGGCAAAACAAAGAATTTGTAGTGCTCGACTAGGAAATATGAGGGGGACCTAGTTTCCGTTCGAGTGGCATCGAACTCTATCTAAAAATGCTCTCATTGCCGAAACTTTCCAGAGCACACAAAAAATTCATGTTGAATTTTACATACTTTGTTAAATTCGATGATTAGAGGTGCGAGTGTTTACAAGCCCCAACTAACGTGTATTATTGCTAGTGCACTAAGTGCTCGTCATCTTCCCCTCTATGATGTTATAAACTCGTCAATTGCTTTGAATTCACCTGACATGGAAACTTTTCAAAGGATTTCAACAAATTGCGACAAAGCGTTAATTCTAAATGTACTGCTTATTCGTAAAGCAATTTCACGATTGGAATTTCGTCATTCAACCTTTCACTAACTATTTGAACCTCCTCGGGTAACATCGTGTCAACAATGAGAAGTGAAATATAACTGCCACTATCTAAAACCATAGTTAACGGTGTACTGGGCTGGAAAAATCTCGGGAGCAGCAGTGTTCGAGAGCCATCATTTCTCAGTGGCCTTCTTCGTGATCCATTGACTTGAAATCAGCACTGTCATATTAGTACTTACAATACAGCACAATACGGCAGCATTACTGAAAGTCGCCAGTAAGCGCGTGAGACAATAATGATTCTCTAAAGAGTGATTAGAAGGTACGTCGACCAAACAACAAAGTTGCATAATGTGAAAGTTTTTCACAGGCGTCTTTGTAAACGACCATACTGTCAGATTCTTGACATTCCACCAACACTTATATCAAACGATTATAACGCCATTGCTTACGTGCAGCACAACTAGGCCCAATAATAGCATCGACGTTTTGATTACGAATCAGGTCTGTGGAGATTCCGACGGCTAGTTTCTCATCACACTCATCGAATCGTACCGTAAAGCTGAAACAGAATCCTACATCACAAGTTGAAATTTTGGTCCGAACACATAAAGAAATATGATGTGACCAACAGAAACTGCTTTCATCTAACAGATTTTTACGGTGGTATGATGTCAAATAATATGTCCACTAATATTGAATGATGTGGGAAACTTCGACGTCAGACGGGAATAGAACCCGCAATTTAACCTTTCCGTGGTACGCGGGCGCACTGCACATAATGTGATGCGCTTGGTGCCGATTATTCTCAAACTGGTCTTTTGCTAATTTACACAAATTACAACGCCAAAAGATATGGAGAAGAAAATAAATATACATGAAAATGAGAGAAAAAATATTGTACCCATTTCTCATTTTTCTCTATTGTCCATTAGAATCATTATGGTAAGTTCCACGAGTGAAATATTCAACTATATGTAATTCTGAGCATGTACTTTACTATACTTACTTGAGCTCATATGAAGGTAAAAGTTGCTCTCTCGCAATGCGATCTCTCGCTATAAGCACTGCCGAAGCCGACGTCCTTAACTATGAGACTTTACAATGAAGCAGCAAAACGGAAATGGCCATCACGAAGTATTACGAAATTTTTTAGACTATTTGAAGTAAACACACCAGTGCAAGCTCATAATACGGCAGCATTTCTTGTCTTAAGCTAATTAAAAAAATGATTTGAAATTTGGCAAGATCAAAGCATGCACGTTTTTAGCCCAAGCTTCCCAAACTGTCTAAAACCTTTCAAACATTGACTTTCTGGTGTATCGTAAATGTTTGACTCTGGCTTTCATTGAACCTCGGTGCGAGTGATGAATATAAGCAAGAAAAACCACATTTTGAAACCAAAGTCTAAGCTCACCTATAGCCGATAGTGATTTCGTAATCTATAAGGTCCTTAACGAACATCAGACCAACGTTCAGGATCCTACAGGACGTGTGCGAGAACAACTGCAATTGATAATGAACGTGTTTTTTTTTTAAATATTCGATCACCTTGTGTTAGAATGGATACAGTAACGCGGATGTTTTTGAAACTTTTCCTTCTGCTACACTATCTTCTCATCAATACTTAGGAACGTGTTCAGAAGGCACCAAAATTACAATATTCAGAAAAGCTATCTTGGTATTTGTTAGTTGAACTTTAGTATAGCAAACCTCCCGACGGAGTTTTCCTATCTTTTCGGGAATTACATGATAATTTAGGTAACGCAGATGGTCCACGACCCTAGAGAGCAAGTGCTATCGCGGAGATTCAAGGACCTAAGACAGAAATGGTCCAAGTGGCGTGGGCGGCACCCAGCTGCCACCAACCTCAACAGGCAGTTCGATCGACGGGCATCATCCGAACGGTCGTCTGACCTCACCCGGACCACCTCACCTCATTTCAGTTGCCAACTCATCATTGCCTCCCTCCACATAGTCTCGTTATCATGTAACTAATTGCCATCATAAGGTTGAGTTCATACAACTGTCAGATGAACTCAATAGAATTGTGAGCGGAATATATCACTAACGTGGCGGAGCAAACTCACTTAGGCTATGCTCGGCCCATCACCGCGGTTAAGGGATTCTGCCCATATATAATCAGTAGCGACCCCACTGCTAACACTATATACTCACCCACTGAATCCCTTCGCCGGTGTTCTACTTGGGGGCGAACGTAGCAATCCCAAACGGGCTCCGCCGCCTAGTCATGCTCCGTTAATAACAACATCCATGGTATCGTCACACGACGATACATCTCATCAATCACATTCACTTATCCATATTATCGTCACAAGACGAAACATCACATTCACAGACATATGTTCATATAACGAATTGTCGCAATCGTATATGTATTGTTCTTATGATATTATTACAGTAATGTATGTATATTATAGGTTGTTTGGTACTACAGCATTGTTTGGTGGTACCACTGCATTGTTCGGTGTCATCACATTGTTTTGTATAACCCATATAAAGGATTTGAACTTTGTGCTCTTGTCGGTTACAAGAGACAAGTTGGCAGAAGACAGGTCACACAGACCAAAGTTCAGCCCGTAGCAACTTGGAAGTGCAACCAGCCACTTCAAAGGGCAAAAGTCGCCGCAACCCGGAAGTTCGACGCGAGCAGCACAAAGATCAGTGCGCCGCTAAGGACAATCTAACCATATTCAGATATCGATCGGGCCACTGCCTGAGACAAATCCAGGGACCACACAGCAAAAAACCACTGAACCTCCACCACATTTAGATTTGATAATCGGAATAATGAAGAGTTTTTCACTACATAATAAGTTAGTACTGAAAAAATACATTACAATTCCATACACAGCATTTATAGGGCAGTCTTGAATATTCTGAAATGTTGCAGAATGATGCAACGTAGAAAACGCAAATATCTTCGAATTCAAAAAAAATGGCTTTTATTCTGATGGCTATTTTTTTCACTTGGATTTCGGTGGAGACTGGTTTATCATAGGCTTATCATAGGCGCAACGCTCCTGCCAGGATTGACATGACTCACATCAATAAATTCTCCCATGGCCAGCCAATCATAGAGTGACTGGATAAAAATTGTGTCTCTGACGCGAAACCGAACAGCTTATTAAGATAAGAAATAGTTTAGTACTCAGTATTCAAGAAGGGCGAAAAACAAGTTCTACAATATCATCGCTCTATCATTAGGTTTACAAAGCGAAAAATGGGTCAAGAGAGTCTAAAATGGTTTTAAAAGGCTCAACATCAAAATGAAGCGTGTAGCCCATTCTTGTGCACTCTGTCTGAAATATCCGATCACGTGTATGCTAGAAACTGTACACGTTATCAAATAAGGGCCAGACAAAAGTAATTGACTAGCATTTTCACAACCGATTAAATCGTGTTTTTTCAAATTTTCCTTTTTCTTTTCGTAAATAAATCATATTTTGGGCCGGTGTCCTCATGCGGTACATTCGTTGTGAATCATTCTTCTAAAAGAAGTTTCTTAACAACTCGTTTAGTCTTAAATTAATCTAAGCAGTTATACTGTTTTGATTTCGCTACTCATTTTTACTGGACGCAGAGGTTGTATCAGCAGTCATCGCATCGCCTCAAAGCACACTGCTAATTTTCTAGTTTGACTCGCCTATATAAACTGAGATCAAAGAAGCCGTTCTAAACACCAGTATATCGAAAATAAGGTGGGCTGGGCACGTGGTGCGCTTCAACGACAACTGACAGATAAGAGCCGCTATCGAATGGATTTCTCGGGGTATCAAGCGCTCTGCAGAAAGACCAAAGCCCGATGTTCCGGTTTTTAACGAGAGGACTAAAAGAAGATATGATGCTCTACGAATTCCTAGAGCGATGAGGACCACTTAGCTACTCTTGCAAGTGATAGGGAGAAATGGAAGTTTTGCTGCTGCCCGCTTGAGTTACTCGACGATCAACGGAACGAGTAAGGTGATGCAAGTGATATAAGCTAAACAGACTTACTGCAATCAATCCACAAATGGCAATTTTTGGTCGCATAGTGTACGTTGATTCAATAGGAATGAACGAGCAAAGAAAGTTTGTTTCGTGTAGTTGAAGCCATGACCAATGTATAAACAAGATTTTATTGCCTTTGAGGGGTTTCAATGGTCTCGTTAAACCGTGATAAATATAATCTGCAGCTAACTGAGATCCGTTGATCACGGAGTGACTCAGGCAAGCACCACTACAACCATTATATCTCGTAGCGCTACAATGTTGTCCTGTCAGAGTCACTTGAGGAAACCGAGAAGCACAGCGGATAGCTGTTCAACATCTCAAGGTATTTCACACTCACAACGCGTATAATAAAGTGAATAACAGAATTTGTGTAACGAGGAACACCATCACTGTATATAAAATTACGCCAGCATGCATATAATGTCATTCATGCATATTGAAGGGTTACTTTAAAGTCTTGCCGACATGAAGCACGTCATAACGTGGATCCTCCGTGTCAGAGGACCAAAACTATCTCCTTCTCCCCCTCACGACATGACTATCAATAAGTAGCACGTTTGAGTGGAATAAAACGGCATTCATATTGATAGCGACCTTCTGCTAAATCCTAGTTTTGCTAACTCGTCTTTTCAGAAAGAACCAGTAAAACAGACATGACGCAATGTTAATATCAGCTGCTGCCATTGTCTTCGAAGGGTGACGTTTGAGCTTCCTCGTCTCTTACAGAACCGTTGAGTTAGGCGTAAGAGTACCATGCTGGTCACGTGGGATGACGTTTTGTTATGCATTAATTATTATAATCGAGATTTATGAAGGTCAAATTTCGAGAAACATTTGATTTCCTCAATTGAAATGAATCTGCATATAGAAAGTTCATTTGCGATTGTTTTGCTCTAATTCCTTCATATTCAACTGTATTTTTGTGACATTGCTTGAAACAATACAAAGGCATGCTTTGAGCCATTTGCGAGGTCTGTTATGACACTTGTAAAATGCTAGACATGTCTTTCGGCCTTTCAACTTCATTAGTAGAGCGGTACCTTTCGTTTAAGTCAGTTCTCTTCTAAGGGGTATAGCTCATGCATATAAAGGTTTTAACGACGAAGATGTTACACTGCGTGGAAAAAGTGAAAATATCACTTCACACTGCAGCGTCAACAAATCATTACATGTCCAATGACAAGATCACCCGACACCATAGTGATTAATAGTCGAGTACTCATGGCTGGTAAATTTGATAACACCTTCATAATCAAGCCCTTTTTTTTTCGAGATTTCGTTTGAAACAATATTATCTGGTAACATATTTTAATCTTTTCATGAGACCTGCTATGGCACTTACGAAGTGTTAGACGAGTGTTTTCGGCCTTCGAGCCTCAGTGTGTGGCATTTTATAAGTGCCATAACAGACCTCATGAGAGGCTTAAAATAAGTTATCAAATTATATTGCCTTACTCTATCTAGTCAACATGCACAATGCAGAATCTCATCAAGCACTTAATTCGTCCTTCGGCGCTTTGTGGGACAAATTCTTCGGACCTATTTGGAAGGTCGCTCATTTGTTTCATTGCTTTAATAAGACTGATGTGCAGCAAGGTCCTCAATAAGATAATGAAAAGCCTTTTTTGATTCAAAGTCGAAAGAATGGTACTTTGATCAGATCCGAAACATGGCGGACAGATGGCAGAATGTCGTAGAATACGATGGTCTATGTTTTGAAGAATAGCTCGTATTGCTCTTGTTTCAAATTCATGCCTAAATTTTCAATTTTTGTAAGTGCCACGGAACCTTCTTCCCAACCTGATATATATTGTCTTTAGCAAATCTCAATCACCAATATAATAGAATAACAAAACAGCTCAACTCAAATATAATTACATTGTGCAAGAATGAAGGCATATGTTGGCCTCAGTGCACATAAGCAGGTGTATGTGATCGTTTTTCAAATGTAATCCTCAAATCAGGTAGCATAGTGATAGTACAGTGAAAATTGCATTGGAAACACATATTCAAAAAGGAGTCTATATCTGCAGCGAACAAAATAATGAAAGCGAACTATCTACAGGTAACTTTCACTGCTTAATTCCTATCCATTACGTCGAACGGTCGACTAGTGAACTACAGAGCCTATTTTGAAGAATTATGATCTCCGTGAGTTTGCCCCAGAAGCCAAAATGTCTCCATCACGCCTTTACCCTAAACGAATACACTACGATATCAAAACCAAGAAACAAATTGAGAAACTTTTGCAGATTGAACGAACAAGTAAAGAACGATGTCTAAGAGGTTTGCACGGTGCTCATAAGCATCGATCATTTGAAATACAAAAGCATCTGTCTCTAAATGCACAGACGTTTTTTCGTCTCTGTTTGCTACCTGATCATTATTTTAAAAAATTTAGAACAGCAAGTGAGCTCACCTTCACCATCACCTCTCCTCTCGATATGACCTCGAATCCTCCAACTAAATCCACCAAATTCTTTGAATCTGGTGACAACTGGATCATCCCGGCTGAAAAGAGACAATCAACAAATTTACATGGGCGGCATTTGGATAATTAACCATGCCATTCTTATAATTCTGTCTTTTTTATCTTTCTTTCATACAAAAACTTAATAATTGAGAGTTTCCATGTTTTCATCTGGCAATGGAAAGTGTTGGCATAAAAGTGTTGTAGGCCCCAACAAAGATTTATGGGAGTGCACTTTACATTACGACCAGCTTTCACCTATATTGAGTTGAGGAACAGTGCAATTGTCTTGTATAGGAAACGTTATAAGGAACGGAAAAGAGATTTTATAATATGGAGTGCGTTAGGCGAAAATTCTGTAAATTGAGTCATCCTAACAGAACGAATGAAGATGAAAGCGCATAGCAAGAAAAAAAGCTCTATAATGTAAAAGGTAAGCTACTTTATGAAGCAGGAATAGACTTTTGCGAGATGTTTCATTTATAAGTTATAATTAAAAATGCTTGTTTAAGAAAACGATGTTAATGAAAGAGGGGAAAACAGGACGTTTCCCGTTGCTTTCCATTCTGCTGGCCGTGTTGACGGTGTCGCCGAACAGGCAATATCGCGGCATAGTTAAGCCTACGACTCCTGCCACAACGGAACCTAGAAAGGTTGATAAAAGCCATTACATTATACCGTATCATAGCAACACTCTTAAATAAAAATACTCAGCTAATAAACAGCACAACTGCATTCTCTATCCTATGCCAGTAATTGATTTTTGGGCAACTCACTGAGTCGAACAAAACTCACTGAGAGCTCCAAATCAATAACTCATGATCATCATAAAATATTACAGAAAACAGGCCAGTAATTACCCTCGTGTATGGACGAAAACCTTCGAAATTATGCAATGGTTCACAATTTTTAGCGGTGGGTACCCAAACAACATTAGCAATCATCTTAAAAGTTGACGGTTGAAGCGAAGCAGGTGATGATGGAACAAAACTTTCACAAACCCTACTTCTCGTCACAGCTTTTCTCTATTGCTATATGCCATGTCCACTGCTAGAAGCTGCGAATATCTGTTGAAGTGCTTTCTTTTCCAATAAGTCAAAGAAAAAAGCAGTTTTTCTCACGTATTTCGTTGAACACGCATCTATAGTTATTAGCAACTATTCACCCAACAAGTTTCTGATTTATCGCATTACTGTATGCTCTCATATTATGTCACGACTTTCACCTTTTCGCTTTGCTTCACGATGTAAGTCTCAGTTTTTCAGCTTCCCAGTCATATAAGCCATATTATACACTGTCGCTGGTCATGTTGTTCATTACTCTTCTCAATATGACTGATGCGCCAAGGTCACCCTCATCTTTTGTAATACATAATTAACAAGTGTTGCAAATCAGTTTCGATGATTGAATATGAACTTCGTAATATGCTTGAACTTTGCCATAGGGACCAAGAATAAGAACAATCCCACATCAGTATAGATGGTGTAGCTGAAGTCAGTCTTTTTTGATTGTTGAATTCTGTGTTCGTACACAGACTTCGTCAGCGACGTATAGCTTTGAATCTTCCTATACTCCACCCGTTTGCAATTGTATTCACGGCCCTACATCAATTTTTGAATCTATAACAACAACCTGTCCCATTTCGACTCTACCATAGCTTCCGTGACCAACGATGCTTATTAACATTGTTTCCTTATGCCACTTTAGCACTGTTACGGAAAATATTTAATTTTGCTAGTGTTCCTCGCTGCTTGCTCTACCATCTCTACTTATTACGTTATAGTCAATACTTCACACTTAGGTCCTTTATATCGTCATATATTTTTACTCATCTTCACTGTGCAAGCCTCAGTACTTACAGTTTCCTTCTTACGCCTCCTTCTTGAACGACGTAGAAGACTGGTCGATCACGTCTCTTTTCAATTTCGAGGATAGCCTGGCTGTCGCGTTCAATAGGGCGTTCGGTGTCGACTGCTGGAGAGTGTTAGGAGATGAGGATCGGGCCCACGCGCGCCGCGATGAGCGACACAACCACTCGGCTACGGCGCCGTTCATCGCCAAAGACGATATATCATGTGCTATTGTCGTCAAACCCTTTCGAGGAGATTTTTACAGCATAAGACTGGAGATGACTTGCATATTGGAAATAGTCGTCATATCAGCGTGCATAAATGGCTAGTAATGAAGGTTTTTCATTCGCAACTTTCGTCATGACAACAACGAAAACATCATCTAGCAAATCGCATAGCAAGGGGAGTATTTCATTTTAAGCTAGACGAATATTTGGTACTCCAGCTGATTGAAAAGACGGTATTTCACTGAACCAACCAAAATAATATTAGGAGGATTAAGATGAAGCATCGGTTATTGATTGTCAACGTTAACCCTTTCGGGAACGTGAACCCACGGCCTTACCATCTCTAAGTGACAAATGTGAACGGTCTGCTCCACTTCCCCGCATTTCTGACCTCCATCGTAATGCGTCTAACAGTGGTAAGCCGTTGAGTTTAACAATATCACGCTGACGGTTAGAGATTCAGAGGCGCTTTTCGTAAATGTCGTCCACTGTTGCCATTATACGAAGTTAAATTCTACCTGTGTGCACTCCGATCCTGAGGTTGATTTTTTCGTTTGGTAAATGTGGTATGATGAAAGACGTGAGACTGCTCAGGAACTCAAGCGACATGCTGCAGATCTCCTTAATGTGCTCGTTGCCATTTCGGTGAGGTAATCCACTTACGCAAAGATATGCGTCTCCTATTGTTTCCACCTGTACACAGATACAAAAGAAGCGTTTATTTACAAGCAATAGAAAAATTACAGACGTTCTTACCTTGTATACGTCATGTGCATCGATTATGTTGTCGAAAATTGTATACAGACCATTGAGCAAGCTAATAACCTTGAAAAAAAAGATATAAATTGAAACCACAATAGTCTCTTTTTTGAATCAACCAAGCCTCTCATAATAAGGCGAAAAGTATTCGAACGCACTAGCTAAAAGTATGATGACTGGATTTAAACTTTCAGAATTAGACTATTTAAGATCTCATTTATTTGTAAATCCTAATAATCTTCAAATGTGCCAAAAGTAGTCTCTGATCTGATAGTATTTTTTGATAGGAAAAGTATTTGTTTTCAAAGTTATGAATTTCGTCAACTGCATATTGGCGATCTGAAAACAATTATTCCCTCTTTGCCCCAGCATTAGTAGCGCGTAGCCAATTACTACGACGTCACCATATAGATAGTCACCTATTCATGCGAATTTTTGGAAGGCTGTGTTTTGTAATTAGGTCAGTCGAGTGACAGTAGCCTTGGGGCCTTCGGTTCCCTTCTGGGTGAACTTTCGTGCTGGGGAGATACCAGTCGAATCGAAATTTTATTGCGTTTGCACCTTTCCTGGAGATGAATCGTTCTAGTCTGTCATTTTCGGCAGGTCGGAATCTTCAAGGTAACATTTGCGGTTCAAAATAAACTCTGTTAATTGATTTAGAATTCAATAAAACCTATTTATTTCATTTACGAGGAACAAATATATTTGCTTCTGCCGCTTGTGTTTGGAGGCGGCAAGATCGCTGAAAGCCGCTAGAGCATTTAGGAATTTGGCAGTCCATTGACATTAGCATCACTAAGTATCCGTGCGAAAAGTCAGTGTCAACGTTCCAACTGCGCGGTATCACCCGTGTAAACCTGTATCAAGAACCCTCGTATCGCCACGCGGATCCCATTACTCTTCCATCGTGATCATTCGATTCTGCTGACGGTTCTCGCTTTGCTCAGCCTACTAGCTCTTTGCTCTTCAGGAGTTCTTCATCTCTGCTTCAGCCGTATATTGTTAAAACTTATCGCTCATTGCCCACTGCATGTCATTGCTCTAAGAGTTCGCTAATCATGTTATTGATTTAACACTTTGTTTACAACCCACCATCTCTCGTCACATTATGTTGTTTTCGTAGTTCATAGCTTAGAACTTCCAGAACCTTAGAATCGCTTTCATGGGCAGGCCGTTGTTCATGTAATCAGCTCTCGTGGTTTACCGTACTTAGCCGTCGCAAGATAGTTCACGGTTGTATATAACACTACGGCTCTGGCATGAATCACGCATACTTTACTCATTCGGTTGCTATTTTATCTGAATGCTCTGTCTAGTTACACCTTTGCTATTTGAATACTCTGTGCCTTGTACTTCACCTGTATGCATCTATGCCATGTGTGCTCTCTCTCTTTCTCTCAGTCAAAACTCTCGACGTTGGTAGGACGAACGTGGCACGTAAGTTTTTGCTCTCGCCGTATCGTTATTGCGTTCTTACTGCTGTTGTAATATTGCAGTATTATGCATAAAAAGATTCAGTTCCCCAAGCTTTAGGTTGACCCCATGCTTAGTGTATGTAGTCTGTAAAGCCAGACCTACACTAAAAAAGTCGACGCTGCAGTGAACGGTTATCAAGGTTTATAATCACTCAACGCGTAACGTATTTAAGAACAAAGGCACACGCAAAATATCCTCTCTTTCTCTTCCTCTCTATCTATCTTTCTCTCTCTGAGCCATCACAATAAGCTCCACTGATGAACTAATCTGAAAATAAGTTTTTGTAAATTGTCAAGCGCAGCGAAAAATTTCGCCACCTAAGCCTAACTCAGTGTTTTCATTCAAAAGGCAGTGAGTAGAGTGCTAAAGTTGCTGAAAAAATTTCTGTCAAACAAAGAGCGCTGTTGAACAAGTGTACACAAAGTCAGTGAGCGGAGTCTGATCTGCGTTAACAGAACTTTGTTTCATCGGAGTAATAGAACTACAAGAATATTGCTAAAACCCACAACTAATTTGCGCTCATCAAACCGTACAAGAATCGCGATCGACTGCAATCATTTTTTACGGGCAATGTTCCAAAATATGGCTTTTAAGCAAATGTCATTGCTCCGAAACCTCGCAGACAAAAGATACAAGGAAGTTGGACATCTATAAACTAAATTCCGCTCCGTTTTCACTTACAAATTGCTGAACAATCAACATCAGAGTACCAACATACTTGCATAGGAGTTCCTTTGGCGGCGATTTTTGTAAATGACACAACATCCGAAAAGAAAACGGTCGCACTCTCAAAAGTTTCTGGCTCCACAGACTGACCAAGTTTCAGCTTTTTCCGCCACCTGTCTACAACATCTATATTTGCAAAAAAAGAAAACGCTCGCGTAATAGCATTTGATAAACTGCATAGATTTTAATATGGTTGAGAAAGTTATCGCTAATAACACTTTAACGGGATTCTATTTAACCACACTATGGGTCATAAGGAGCGCATGTGACGCAGTGGTTAAAGGTGCTCTGCGTCGCACACAAGGTCAATGGTTAAATTCACGCTCATGGCTCATCAAGCTATCCATTCTTCCGGTGTCGATAAATTGGTACCAGACAGGCGTCAGTCTTGTCTGAGAGGATGAGCAGCACTATCTCGGTTTAGCGGGAGGCCCCGCGAGTCATTGTGAAGGCCAAATATGCATTTAATCACCTCAAACGAAGTTGAAGATTGAAGATGAATACATGGCGCATCCTTCAGGGATTGATCAATGCCGAGAGCTTTATCCTGTAGCTTTAATGAGTGATAAACCTAGTTTGTTTTCTCAAGCGAAGTCGGTATAAAAACTTCTATTCGACTAAGCTTTCAGCGTGTTTGCTTTCTGCAATATTTAAATAGACAATCCACATCAGTACATTCGTGCAGCGCGCATTTTTCGTTGTCTTATCAAGTCGAATCCATTAGAGTAGACACCACTCCAGCAAGGTGTTTTACTTCAGCGGGTCCCTTCCATGCAAGACGGATCTCGGCATATTGTCATCTGATGATAACTAACACTTTAGCGCATCATCGTTACTGATTTGTATTCTCGGCTGAATATTTAGTGGAATTGCTCTCTCGGCAAGATGATTGAAGTTGGAGAATCTCACTCTTTCACATAAAAGAAAAGCACAGGCGAAATTCATGCCGTGGTAGTTTCCGAGAAGTTAGCAGTGGTTTATTCATAACCAGTTATGAGCGATAAAACAGGACTTATCTCGAACTTAAACGCTGAGTGTGCCTCTTTAGCAAGTGTCTTTCATGGAACATTCTCTTCTGTTAAGCAGAAGCGAATGGACGTTTTACTGCTGCCTTTATTGGCCATGCGACAATTAGAGGGACTGTAGGTGATGATGACGATAAAAGTGAAGTTAATAAAGGACGAATCTCCTTTTCTAAACCTCCACAAACTTCAGAAGATTTGGCGCCATGTATTCGTTTTGTGTCGAATTGACTTACGAGAGATTGAATGAGAAGCCAAATGATGGAAAAGTTTGTTGGTACTGATTAGTGTGATATTTTTTAAAGGATTTGTAAGATAGGATATGTAGTGTAACATATTTTCGTCAGATTTCTTAGACAACTTTCGGGAAAGTTTATCTAAGTGCAAATTAACAACAATAGTGGACTTTCAACCTCAAAAGTATCAATAGAAGAAAGAGAAATGTAGAAAGTTTGGAGAGGTTGCTCAACAGCAAATTACTAGGTCGTTCCATAAGTCTTGACACCAGAGCAATAAACACCAGATTTACTAACTAGAAAATTTAGAAATTAATGATTTTATCACCGTTCAATTGCACATTTCCTTTAGAGAATTTTGTTATATAAAGCCTATACTTACGTGAAGATGAAGCTGCCTTGGGAACAAATTCGTTTGCTACCCATGCACGAATGTCGCATGGGGGAAAATGTTAGTGAAGTGGCACGCAAGATTAACTAATTTGGAGCGATGATACAGCTGTAGAAAGACGGAAAAATGGTTTGCGAAGTTCAAAGCTGAAGAGAACTGTCTAGAAGTCAGTCGGGCTTGGACCGTCCACAGGATGTTCCAATACTCTTGCGCGCCGCTTCATTGGCGTTTTCGCGTACGCGCCATTCGTGCATGAGTAGCAAGGGAGTTTGTTCTCACGACAACTCCATCTGAGAGGAAGTATAAACAAGTAATATACCACAATGTTCGCAAAAAAATGCGAGATTGAACGATGTTGAAATAATGCAACTGTAACTATGAACGATGTTGAAATAATGCAACTGTAACTACTTCTGGTTGATAAATTTGGTGTTTACTGCTCTAGTGTCAAAATTATATAACGATCCAATGAAATAATAATCATACTGTAGCCTTCATACTCTATTGCATACCTAGGTAGCATTCTGCAGAGTAGAATATCGCTTCTCTTTTTTTCATCCACTAATTCTTTCGTTCTCTCTGCGACCTCTTCCTCTAGCGTCGAGGCATACCGTTCGAGCATATTTAAGACGTAGTCCATCAGATTCGTAGATCTTAACTACGTCCTTCAGCATATACAATGTTTCCATCGACTTCTACAGTAGAATAATCAAAAGGAATTCAGCGGCATATCAAGTCTTATTCGAAGGTGATCAAATATCTGTACAATGTTTCTATTACATAAGCAAAATTTGTATATCTCTATTTCATAAGTAAATTGTATCTAAGTTAATATCGTAACAATTTCTCTAGAGTACCCAGAATTTCTTCATTGTTGTCCAGTCCGCTAGTTCAAAACATTACCTGTCTGTGTTCATATCCTTCATGAGCGATTTCACTGTGCTAATTGTAGGCCTATCAGATGGACGTTCCGCCCAGCAGTCGCGAATCAGATGAAACTAGAATGGCTTTCATAAGCAGTTTCGACAACGGGTATCAATCTTTTTGAAGTGAGATCAGATGTTCACTGGGACTTGTTGACTTACCTTTATACCTAATGATAAGCACATACATTCAAAACGGCTTCTTTTTTGAGTTTTATAAATAAAGAGATAAAGTTATGTTACAATCTTCACTTTGAAAACGGTCTCCTTTATCATTGCCAGTGTCAAATGATTTGATCAAAAATGTTGCAGAATCAATGACCACGACAATGGCCAAAAATCAAACAGGATCGATTCAATGAGTGGAAGATGGAAATTTGATTTCAAAAGAAATGTGCGAGAAGTCAATTTCAAAAATACCGAATTCAAAACGAAATTACCTCTTCCATCAAATTTCTCCCAATTAACATTAAAAAGTATATTGAACCAAAGTGACATCGTTCCAGTGTTAAATCAAAAATTGATGAGTTCCTAAGTGAACATAATGGCCTGCATTTTCGAAGAAACACCATAGTGAAGGACACTTTGGACACAATATACGAAACGCTTATATCCTACACATTCATTTTATGAAACCGCGAACAGCCACATTCTACCACTTTGTGCACGACAGGCTCACTGTGCCAGCCCTCTCCCGACGCCCGCGAGGCGGCGACCAGTCCGTTGGTGTCGATTAGTCTGATGGCTCTCCTAATACGTAACCTAATTATCATAGCAAATAAGTACTTTGTGTTGTCACATAGATGACTACTTCTTGACTCGAAACGTAGTTCCATAACGGAACAATTGCACACGTTCCGCAAACTCATTGCACCCATCTCCACAAAAATTTCTTCTAAAACCTCGCACACTGTAGAAAATTTGCTCTTGAATCTGAATTTCTCAAATTGTCAAAAAAAAGTACAAAAAAATTAGATATGCGAAGTTGCCGCATGGATCTATCTGACAACAAAAATTAGTAAAATAGTAGGTAATAGAGAAATTTTTTTGGCTATAATAATTACGCTGAAGAAAAAGTTTCTTTTTGATTGCCTGCATCACTGACCACTTTGCACTACGGACTGTTCCTCAGGCGTGGCAAAGCCGGATTAGTAACGTGAGTCTGTCGTAATCAAAGTGTTGAATGCGTTTTTGTAAAACACTTTAGAGCCGTAAGCTGAATTTTGGGTTACTCAACTAGACCGCCTCACCATGCACCTGCTCGGACCCTGCAAGACCTTCGCCATGTCGAAAAGCCTGTGAAGAACCTAACCAAAAATGAAAACTCGATCTTATTACCCTCCCAAATCGTATTTCCAGAAAAGAAGCACTTTGCTAGAACTAGAAAACATTACACTATCAGATGATTAGTAGTAGTAGAGAGAGAGCTCTGTCCGGTGAGGTTTAAAGCATAAATCAAAAGACCAGGGGAGATCAAAAGATCGAAAGAGGATTTTGAAAAGGAGACACATTCTTGAGTTCTTTGAAGCTTGTGCTATGGTTTGAGTACTAGCACCCTGAGAAACGAGTTTTGTCCAGCGAATTATGAACGAGATAAGAGTAAAAAAACACGTGGATTTATGAAATATGATATTATTTTAAATGTTACAACGTCATAAAGGGATGTATTGAAAACAGGCAACACGGAGGCATAGCCTCAAGTCTCAGCTTTCGGATGGTTGCTAACACTTCTATAAAAAGTTCTTCTACAGCGAATGGAACCAATTTTTAATTTGCTTTTTCCTAATCAAAAAGAATCAGAATTTTTATTGCTTTACAACACTGCATTTAATATTGCATTTCGACACGGCACGCATTCTTGGCACCGGTTTGTGGATGAACTTCGCAACATTGCTGTCAAGCTATCGTACTTATAGCCTTTCGATAGCTTGAATTTCAGAATTTTGAACGGTGTACTATAAATTCAAATGGCTTTGGTATTGCGCCGTACCACAAAAAAATTTTGTTTCACACTCAAGCATTTTTCGCTGGAGGGTACTTTTCCTTCGAAAATTTAATAATCATCCGATGGCTCAAACCTCGGCGATTTCAATGGTAGGCTCCGTTTTCTAAAAACACTTTTATTTTATTGTAACACTGAAATTAATAAGACATTCAACACGCGGCCTTAGTGAATTGCGCTGAACGATCAACGCGAAGCAAGCCCTGCTTCTTATCTTTTGGCTGTGATTACGAGTTAAGAAGTGTTTTTCAAGAACCAAGATTACCGCTGGAATTGTTGAAATTTGTGCTATCGAATGCTCAACAAAATTCTAACAGAAAAGCTTTTCCCAGAGAAGAATGTATAAGTGTTATTTGTAATCAAATGTTATTTCCACTGTTACATTGCAATAAAGAAGCCGTCTGAGAACTGGAGTACACCATTCAAGTTCTCGAGATAAGCTAACGAATAATTATTGAAGCATCGAAAAAGAGCAGGAAGTGCGTTTTACAAGGGGCTGAAAATGGGCGCGAATGGGGAAAAAGTACCCAATCGCGAAAGTGCGCTTGGATCCTGAAAACGTCTTTTCGGTAAGTTGTAGCAGCGAAAATGAATTGAGTTTCAGTTGGCCGCTTTTTCGCTTAACAGAGCTTTTTTCTTAAAGCTTTTAGCAACCATTGGTAGATCAAAAAACTGGGATTTTGATGCCAAGCCCTTTCTGAGGAAGCTTTAGTGCACCGCAGCAGTGAAGGTGTCAAATAATCACTAAGCCATAGTTTAAGCGTGCCACTGCAGGACGTAATTTCTAAACCTGAGCACTCTGAACCTAAGATTGTGAGGCGCTATCTATTTCTCTCTTCTAGCGTTCGAGAGTCTATGAAGACTAAACTCAGCTTCAGAATTGCCTGAATTAAATCTCCGTTTATCAACTATCCAGTGACTACCGGAGCGGCTAGAAAATAACGGTAAGGTCTTATCACTATAGGGTTAATGAATGGATTGTGACAATGTAATTGCATCCAAAAATGATTGCCAGGTATTAAGTCAACTGATTTTAAAAAGATTGCGGTTCTTTTACTTTTAGTTTTAGATTACCCGTCATCATGTCTGCTATGCAGATTGCACTACATCTTGCACTCGATTCTTTTTATCGATTTCATTGTTCCGAAGTCTTTCGATCATTTTCGCGCTATTCCGCTCTTACTCGAAGATTTCATCTTTTTCGTGGATTCGTGAGATAGTGTGAATGTCCCAGCTAACCCAGCCAATTGTGTGTAAAGGACAGGTCAATAAGCTTCTAGAAAGTAATATACAACGATAAAGAGCCATGCATGAAATATCATCAAGAAGTAGGAGAAGAAAAAAATTTCATTGTCTATGAGCTTTCGTAAACATGTGTGATCGTGCTAATTTGTATTTTCGACTGCATAAGGAATTAAGTAAGGAGAGAGGAAGGAAGAAAACTTAGAAGTAATTTGAAATCAAAGTGTTGAAAAAAGAGAAATCAAGGGACTGTTATATTATAACGGAGAGATAAACCATGTTATTCTACTTTCGCATTTTATATCTGAAAAAGCACGAGAATTAAACGCACCAATGATGGATTGACTTCTAATTCACCACTGGTGGACAGAGATGGCCGATAAGGTGAGTACCCTCCTCTCTTCACCAAATACAGAATTTCTACAACACAAGGCTAAAAGGTTTTTATAAAGTATTTTTGAGGATTAGAATATGGGTAGTGAAATAGATTTTTAAAATCTACAAAAATAAACAATAAAGTGCGAAATAAAAAGTCACATCACTTTCTATCAATTTTGCTTGATTTAGTAAAAGAAATTGTACTGAAACATTAATCGACCGTACTTCGCCTCGCTTGAGAATTTCGAGCAATCTCATCTTTTCTTAGGCTGCTATGAGCACTATGGAGATCATAGAAACAAAAAATTTCTTCTAAGCCGACATTTTAGCAAAAAGGGTGCTTTGTGGCTTTGAATTAAGATCTATTCGTTTGAAAACTCAGCGATTATGATTTTAGCAATTTCACAATTATAATTCCTCGGATTCTACCACAAAGCAAAGTGTTAACTTTTAAGCCTTCCTTAGGCTTCTCTTCCTAATGCCGAGCATTCACTTCTATCAGTGCGATAACAAAAATAAGCATATTTCAGACATACTGCACCATACAACTTTCATATATTCCAAAACACGATTTAAAAACAGAGTATGCATCGACAACCTTCCTCGTCTTCTTCTCGATTGCCAAGATCCCATGGCGAAGATTTTGTGACGAGTTGAGCACTTATAATGGCAAAGCTAAAAATGCTACTAAAGAATTCTGAGAATTTGAACCTAAAACGCAATTAAGGGCTCTCTAATTAAAAACGACCCTCATTTGGTCTTGGCGGTCTTCGTTGTACTTCAATGATCAATCGAATCCTTGATTTGAAAAAAAATTCCTTACTGCCAAAAACGGAGTATCCGCTCGTGAGTATAAGAGAAGTAATATCATGTATAAATAACATTGCTATGCGCTCAAGATATAGCAGAAATCGCATACTTATAAAAAGTAATTCACCTATAGATATCACCTTCTTGTGAGCCATCCATATCATTTTGACGTAATATTTCCGGTGCTGTCCAAAGCAAATCTAAATTTTTAGCTGTTGAAAAACCGATGTCACCCTTTCAAACATTCCTGTGCGCAAAAAGATCAACTTCACGTATAAAACCGTGCGGCCACAATTTCCTTTAGAATGGTGCTTTGTTACTTGGATCTTTATCCAGGATGCCTGCGTATTGTCATGATCGATTCACGTGTGATTACGTAAAGAAAAACCAAAACATGAAACACGATAAGCTATATTTTCCACTCAAGATTAATCTGTGGTACCTGTGAATATTCCGACCGAAGCTTTTGTGATACCAATGTAAGCGCTTTTCAACGTGTACAGTTTTCTTTTCGTTTATCCCGTTTGAATTGAAAATTCTAAATTTTCTCCTACTAGCCAACTTTCTAGGGGATGCCATTATCAAAGCTTCAATATTTCCCATTAAGGAACAACATCAGCGCTAACACAAGCTCAATATCGAAGCCGAAATTTTGATAGAAGACCCAGAAGCTGCCGCATATTCACTCACTTTCGGACTCAATAAAGACAACGAAAAAGTTGTAAAACACATTTCAAAGAAAAGCACAGCAGCATTGTTTGATACGTCAGTGTACGGAGAGCGCTTTTGCAATAACTGCTGCGAGACTGGCAAATGTATGAAAGGATGATATCCTTTTTAACATCACTGTGTCTCAAAGACAGTGAAAAGTTCAGTTATAACTATTACTAGTATCTCTTCAACAGGGTCACCCATCATTTTCATATTTTATTGAAAAATGACTATGTTGTTTGAGGGTTCTCCATTCCGCTGCCTGATTCGGCGTCTCGTCCATGGAACCGCACAGTATGCAATGCGAATGGTTTACTTCCGAAAATTCAAATAACACACCTCGATTTTCGTGTGTACGCTAACCCACTTCATCACACGTTGTGATGACAGTTTCTCGTGCTTATTGATTTATCACACAAGGCAGGAGCCGCAGAGATTCCAGATCCGAGGATCACTACTGCTATTGTTAGCTTTGTTGTGATAACGCTTTCCACGTCTTCGTGAGTAAATTAAATAACCAATTGGCAGCCACTAGATTTCTTTATTCTTTTACTGTTCAGTGAAGTGATTTCTTCGCTTGTCGTTAGTCTACCGATTTCATAATTCAGAAGTTTAAGTTCACCGTTTGAACTCTCTGGGTACTGCCGTTGATAAAAACGGCGCCACGCTGGTCGTTCCACGGCAATTGGAGCGATCGATCTACAGATGGGGCGCGTTATCTGCGCATTGTTGTAGTTTCGTAATAAAATTCAAAGTCTTATGGTCACCAAGGACATTTGTGATTAGTATTCGTTCAAAAGGAAAGTTTTGGGACACTTCAATAATCATGAGTTAACTACCATGCATATCATGGGATTATCACAGTTTCTTATGTAGGATTTTCCTACTGAAGGCCCTAGATATTATTCGCTTCAATTTCACTTTGTTACAAACCTCCTCCATGTCCAACGATACAGTAGAAGTTCGTGCTTTATTGCTCCATTATTAGAAAAAGGGTCTTTCAAAGCGAGCTGTAGTTGATGAAATCAACGAAGTCTAGGGGAAGGCACATCAAGCATATCTGCTGCTCGACGTTGGTTTCAAAGCTTCAATGCCAATCAATGCAACACTTTTTGAAGGGTCGCCGATTAAAATCGTTCGATGAAGCTGAAGGGGCATGTCAAGAGTTCTTTGATTCTATGTCAAAGGAATGTCACTTCGATCATATCCGAAACTTGGTGAATCTAATCGCAGAAAGTCATAGAAAATGGTGGCCTTTATTTTAGCTGTTATTGCTCTTATTTAGAATTCATGCATAAATTTTCACTTGTTTTCCACTAATATGTGCAAGTAAGTATTGGAACTGTACCTTTAGGAGAGAATTTGTCTAGTTTACGAATTTCATGTAGACCATAAATGGATATCTTCACTTGCCAACGATCGTCGATCAGACAACATTTGGACGTTAAGAAACCGTGATACTGTAGAAACGATTTGTGAATAAAATGGAGGCCCTCAAAAAATTTTGATCTAGCAATCATGTTTTAACGAACGAAAATCAAAATTCTGCTTTACTGGGTGGTCAGAAATAATTCACGTCAAAAGAAAATGGGTAGGAAATCTGAGCAATGTTCATGCATCTAAGGCAATTGTGCACGTTGAGAAATCTCCTTGGGCATTTTGGCAATATGCCACAAACGATGAATAATTCAAGAGTCTTAACATTCTCAGCAATAATGAACTCAACTGCTAAAGACAAGTGTAGTAATTTTGAGTACTTTTATTTTTGGCAACTTTTCTCTGCAAACAAATTCGCAGTTGCCTATATGGTATCATATGAACCATTATTGACTATAAGTTGAAACGAAAATCATCTATATAATATAACTATAATGACAACAATAATAACGATATTTCATACCTTTCGTTTATAGTGCTTTTTTAAGACCGCTCTCAAATTTTAACATATCTCGTAACTATTATTTGCGACAGTCACGAGATATGTTGAAATCACTTGAGAAAACACTCGAAACGAAAGGTATGATATATCTACGATACCAGCTAAGAGCAATCGAGTGTACAAACTGTCTGTTCGATGATGATTTCACTTGACAGACAGTATAAAATGTTTGTTGTCGCCTACTTTTAGTATAGGGGACTGAGCGTCCCAAGAGGATTGGCCAAGGCGAAGGGTACGGCCCAATTGATGAGGCCGTAAAGGTTGAAAAACGTGTATCGGGCTCTATAAGTCAGCTCTTATAGCAGACCAAATGGCATGTTGGCTTGAATAATAGTAACGACATATCGATATTGTAATAGCGAATATAACAGCTATAATCAACAGCAAAACTTGAACGTTAAGCTGGAATCGCACCCGCATTTCACCCTTACGAAGGGCGTATGCTCAAATAAAATGCAAATTCGAATCTCGCTTGACGTCCAAAAAATTGAAAACGCTTCACATTTTTGGAATTATGTATGTTGAACAGCGATTATTTGCATGTTATGTAAAATCCACGAAGTTGCGCAAGAACCAATAAACTCACATCTACAATATCTCGTAAAAGGGCGGAAATGAAAAAGCCGTCAATCATCGTTGACTTGTTCACAATTACGTCATGGAGACTTCCTCTTGCGCAGTACCTCCACAGTGACATCAACTGTGGTCCGTCCAAACAGAGTCCAATAAATTGATTCAAATTATCGTTTGAGAACTCTCGCATCTAAAAAAAAACGCTGACAAGTTGGAAACACTGGTTTTTATCATAATTGTTGGATAACTCTTCTTAAACCTGACACCTGAAACTCGTTTGACCTATGTTTTATCACTATAAAGCGGTTGGCCCACCACATAGCGATACGTTCAAATTCAAAATCAAACGCAAATAGTCACCTTATGGTTAAAAGTAAAGGTGTTTCGAGACCACATTCCTCTCTCCAACACATTAGCCAATAACTTCTTTCGCGCTATTGTTTTATCTTTTTCTCTCGAAATACTAGTATTTTTACTGCCTTTTTTCGCAATGTTATGATGTGTTACATATATACCTAAGAAAATTGAGTGGTGAGCAAAAAGACGGCCTCAGGCGGGACTCCAAGCGGCATCCATACCGGGGTCGCGTGCTACAATCACTACAACAGCGAGACACATTTGCGCCACCAATCATCAAAATCTCTATGTTAGCTATCAGCCACCAACCTTTAACAGGTTTGGTCGGGTATGCGATTTCGCTTTCTAAACTCACTTGAGCTGACAGCCACTGCAGATGTAATACCCCAAAATTCTAGTATTTTTACTGCTTTTCTTTTCCTACTTTTTCTATTCCAAAGCAGGCCATTATCAAAAGGCTGTGGTATGTCATAGAATGTCCCATTAAGACTTGGATACGGGTGTATACCAGTCACTCGTCAACTGAATGAAACTGACCACTGCAGAGTCATGTCCTGATGGACACCTCGTGGCCGCTCGCAAATCATGTTACCAGCTTTCTGGAATTATCAATTCATGCTTTTTTGGACTTGCTCTATTGTAGGCGGGTAAGCAATACTCAGCGCATATGGCGCAGTGGTTAGAGGTGCACTGCGTCGCACGGGAGATCAATGGTTCGATTTTGCGCTTATGGCTCGCAAGCCATCCATCCCTCCGGGATCGGTGAATCGGTAGCGGACTGGTCTCAGACATGTCTAGGAGGACAAACAGCACTGACTCGATACAGCGGGAGGCCACCGCGAGTCATTGTAAAAGTCAGATATGCATTCAATCACCTCAAATGAGGTTGAAAATTGAAGACGAATGCATGGCGCATCGCTCAAGGACTGATCAACGCCGAAAGTTTTATCCTTCTCAATAATCTATGTTGACGTTCACGACGGGGGACAGCTCCGAAAGTTGGTTGCAGTACCAAGAAGAGTCCCAAGCACTCAGTTTCGAGTTCCTCCAGGATGGAGCTTGACATCGCACATTGCAAAGTCGACTGTCCACATTTCAGAGTACTAGGCTGGACCACTCTACCACGTCCACCGTAAAGCCCTGAATTGCACCATCGAATTATCATCACTTTCGTGCTCCAAAGCAGCATTCAGTGAGAATAAAATTTTGTAAACTGCAATTAGTCGAAAAGTGATCTGAACGACTTTTATGATTGCCAAACTCATTTTCTCTAAATGGAAAACGTACAATTTGCCGTGCAACTGCTGCATTTTATTGATTATGACGTTAATTGTAATTATAATACTGATTAATTGATTTCTTTGAATAAATAACAGCTGAACCAAGAAAAGTGTTGAGATAGGAAACAAATCATGGGACAACTCAAGAGTGCTCAAAGTTTCATTCCTTGATTAGCTACAGCGATGTTGGCTTTGGTAGTAGTAGTAGCTGTAATAACACTAGCAGTTCAATGGCTGACGCTTAGCGGCTCCCCTTCTTCAAAGCCTGGACGTGCGTTATATTACAGTCTAATATTAGAGTCTAATAAGGAGTACGTCGAGGCTTTGGAGAATTACAGCTGCTGATCCGTCAGTCATCGACCTGCTACTAATATTGTTGCTACTACTAATACTTCTACAAATACAAACATCACGTCAACTAGTTAAGAAAAGTTTCTAAGATTCACATCTACTAATCCTCTTGGTCTTGTAATTGGCGAGGTTGCGATGTGCTTTGTGAATTTTTTCCCCGGCTTCTGCATTTTCGGCCGTAACCGCTGCTCTACTCTTTTTAAGATCTGTTAACGCTTCTCTGGAGCATTTACAAGCGGACGTGAGGTTTCGGTTGCCTGTGAGCCGTGTGATTCTACGTTGACCTATCAGCTTAAGTGTATGTGGAGACAAGAGCCTTTCAATCACTTCACGATTCCCAGCTTTCATAGCTCTAACGTGAAGATGTCATATGAGTTCATCGTATCGTCGAAGTTGTTAACGATGATATCTTCTCAAGAGCCGACTACTGATTTGAAAACATCCCAGTTATGGCAGCCACTTTTTCGATTTTCGGTGAATTGAGGCACCCACTTATCTACCTTCTTCACCTTCATTTTGCTTCATATAGTTAGCAACCTTGAAATGTTAACTTTGAATTTTTCTGTAGATCTTGTGCTGCCTCAAGAAGACTAGTTTCGATGATTGCTTTCATTTGGTTGCTGATAACTTCTTTCGGTCGCCCGCCTCGTTCCTCATTTTCAAGGCTCTCTTCTCATTTATAAAGCTTCTTGAACCTCCACTGCTTGTAAATTCGTTAACAGTTTCTGTGCCAAATATTTTGCTGATGTTACGGGCTGTCCCTGCTATTTTACAACATGTATGAACTCGAATTTAAAAATTATTCAAACTTGCTTTCTGTCTAACATCCTTTCTACAGTCCAGAACAGTTATAAAATTAACAGCATTATAATCACATCAGCAGTATAGCACTGAGCAAAATGACGCATTGAAATGATGTAAAATATAATCACATTTTCTCAATATATTACTCCAGTATGAAAAGGCAAATCTCAGTAATATATAAACTGCAACTACTTTTTTACAAGCTTGTTATGCCACTACTTTTATCTTTTCTATTACATCTAATTCTAATATCATTATTCACAGTTATTTTTACATAAACCGAAAATATTTTTCCAACCAACTGTTTTTTAACCTCGGCATAAAAATTAAACAAATATATAAGAATGATCAAAGCCTTTTTAAGACTGATACGTCAGTGGCTTACGTACGTTGCGGTATCGCTCGCTTCATCAGAATCACACGCCAACTCAACCTCGAAAATGCTTCGAACATTCTCACAGATTATTGAATGTTCATTACACGGTTTGAAAACAGTCGACTCGAAGGATGTCTACATATTCACAACCAGCCGTAATCCATCGATTGGAAAAGTGGTGGGAACACAATATCACGTGCTGTGACCATAACGCCTCCCCATACCTGCTATAAAGCAGGGTTCAGTGCTGGACGTGTGGCTGTGTTGAAGCGAGCGATACCACCGAAACGTACGTAAGCCACGGGCGTACCAACCTCAAAAAGACTCTGAACATTCTTATAGACTATATCGGCATTATGTCTATCTTGAGGATTTTGGCACTTCTCGCATTTGATTCATTTCCTCGCATCCATCATCCACTGTGGATTTCTAAATTCTACCAGTGGATTTATCAGGTGCTTGAGAATATCGCTTCACCGTTAATATTTTTGGATGCTAGTAGAGTCGATGATCTTTAGAGTCCTGAGATAGCCGAGCTGCACAGTTTCCACATTTTTAGAGAGTTAGCTTTTCTTAGGCAGGCTTGAGAGCAGCTTTACCTTCAAGAAAGATAAGAGATTTCCCCCCCCCCCCCCCGCTGGGGCAGGAAAGGAACAGCAGCGTGCTCGTGTCTTGCGGTATCCCTACCAATGTGTTATCCATTCACTTAAAATACTGTATACGAAACTATAATTATGTTTATAGGTAAACAATAAAAGATGCAGTAAAATCACTTATCATAGTACGATATTGGTGCCAGCGTTGTACACCTATTCTGAAAAAGACTATATACAGTTGTACCCCAACTCTCACATAAAATCAAGCCCATTAGCCGGATGCAAGGAAAGTAGTCAAATGAAGAGAGATGCTGAGATATATACAATGCATAAAGATCAGTTCCATGTAAACAACAACTTGAGAAAACCTGTCTCATTTCTTGACAACTTTTTGCATTCACGATATGTCTCGCTTCGTGCTTCATAGCTGCGACGTATTTCATCTGAAAATAAGTTGAATCGTTTGTAAATTTGATACTGGCCTTTGACAAATCAAGCCCTTAGTCTCTTTGGTGTCCGAAAATTGATATTAGATAGCTGTCCTTATTGGCAATGCCCAATCTTCTGTGGACAAGAAACGTATTCTTTCCTTTTTCTTGTGAGAAATATCATGATTGGCGTACAAACTTGTTTTCCATCTCTTGAAATTCTTTATTTCAAATATTTCATATTAAAGCGATAATGCGCAAAAGTTAAACAAGCCGTCAAATCACTATTGGAGAGTCGTTTCCAAATTTGTGGAAAACTCATATCTTTGAACACCCTAACTATCGCAAAATTATCGTCAGCCTTGAACAAGCCAGTGTCAGGTGTTACGTGCTAATGTACTTCATGTGCACTACCCATTGCTCGGAGTATTTCATATCGAAATCACCTAAGGATCACTCAAACCTGATAGTAGTAGAAGCTGAAATTTCTTGTTTGATTTCTAGTTCCACGGTCCACGCTCGCTCCAGTCATTACAGAACCTTTCTGCAGCGAACTCTGGCTGTCTTCGCTCTGGTAGCAAAAAATCACTAATATTTTATTTTCAGCTGTGAGCTATTGGCTACAAAAAACTAAGCGGTCATTTGATAACTAACCTTCTTACTATTTATGTCCTCAAGAGCATTAAAGGGTATCTGCCATAGTCTATTCGAGCGCTTAATCTCTCTTCTTTTTAAGCTGAAATTGGTTGAGGTCTTCACTGACAGACTCGAAATCTCTTTTATATGGAATACAAACAAAGAGAAAAGTCAACTGTACCGTGATAATTTAAATTTGAATAGAACTTCTTTTGCAAAACCGAGTACTGCTTTTGCATTACTTTGTGTCCAGAATTGTTGCTTGTTCATAGACCAACATCTTTGTTGCTCAAACTGGCGAATGATTTTCGCATCCTAATTTGATTCCCATTGTATGCAGAACACGAAATCTTTGTATTTAACCATAAGAAGGCTAAGATACAATCAAAACGTTGAATCTTATATTTTAATGTGTTGGACTTGAATGCCACTGTATTTCTATGGGACAACACGCTCGCACGACGCCATCAATGCCCTCGTTCTGCCTTTCTCAGCCGCGATTTGGCCGTTTGATTCATGCCAACGGTCAACCGCCTATTAGATTGAATTAAAGAGCACAAGTTGCCACTACACAAGTTGAATTACAAACGTTATTGTGATCACAACTATATCTTTCATTAATATCTCCTTCACTTTTTTAACGGCCAGATGCCATATTATTGATTGCAGAAGAGCTTTGGGAAATGAGAAATCAAACCCGCATGAAGCAGCGTCGAGCACCACTGGCCTTCTGCTACCGATCCCTTAATGTGAAATTTAGAAACAAAAATGCTTAGATAGAAGGGGAACTTGGAATTTGATGCATGTAGAGTGGAATCACCTAAGAATATTCGTGGCTGAAGTTCTGGATTGCATTAGCATTTATTCGTCGCTTATATTTTCAGAGAACGAGTACAATGTTAAATTCAACTACTAGGGTGCTGAGATGGAGCAGAGTTCGCACCATAGATGGGTTCAAACCAGCGATTAGCCTTTTCGGTGGGCTTGGTTTGGGGAATTTATAGGTTATCAATCGCCATCAGCAATTTAGCAGTGCACATAGTGATGTTGCCATCTGAGCCATCGCATTTTTTCAATTGTGATTTTCTCTTATTCTCGTGAAATCACTTACTAGAACACATAGCAAATAGATAAGACGGCTGCGAAAATGATGAGCACGATCACAATGGCAATCACCACCACCGCAGCCACGTTATCTCTGAAGAAGTTCGGTGGACACTAAAAATGATTAAATTTCGTTCAGCATGTAGCCTGAAGATCGTAACAAATCCTCAACTTATATAAGAAAAGAAGCTAAGTATAGCGCGAAGACTTAACTCGCGATGTCATGAGACTATAATATTAGCTTAATGAGAGAGCGTTGGGGCACTTTCGAAAAATTGGAAATTTATGCATGAACTCAGGACAAAAACAATAATAACTATTCTTCAAGATAAAGGCAATCGATATCTACTACTTTGTGCCGTCGGTCCCCCTGGTTCCGGTGCTGGTCGAAATACCGACGGTTCATCTTCTAAATTATTGGATATAAAATATATAATTATCCAACGCCACCCGGAAATCTTGTAGCTCATATAATACTGAACATGATGTTGAAGTAACCGGGACATCACGATTTATTCAGCGTTGACGTCTCATCTCAATCTTACGGTAAAAAGAGCGCGTGTGGCGTAGTGTTTAGCGGTGCTCTGCGTCGCACACGAGGTGCGATCTCGCGCCCATGGCTCACCAAGCCATCCATTCCTTCGGAGTCGGTAAATTAGTACCAGACTGGTTTCAGACTTGTTTGAGAGGATAAGCAGTACTGACTTAGTACAACGGAGGCCACCGCAAGTCATTGTAAAGGCCAGATATGCATTCAGTTACCTCAAGCGAAGTTAAAAATTGAAAACAAACGCGGGAGCATCCCTCAGGGATTGATCTTCTCGCCAGATTGATCTCCGAGAGCTTCATCCTTTATCCATCTTCTGCGCGAATCAAACCATCGTTGCTCAACTTTGCTGGACGGCCCGAACGAGGCTTGTCTGTGGGGTTAAGATCTCCGGCATTAAGTAGCGTTAAAACCTCGGTCCAGGAGCAGATTTGCTTGTTCTGCCTTCCTCTTCAACTTTGTTGACTTCATGTCGACTACAGCTCGTTGTGAAAGACCTTCTCTCCAATAATGGCGCAATAAAAACGAACTTCGATTGTGTCTTGGGTATGGCGGAGGCTTGTAACAAAGTGAAAATAAAGGCGAATAATTAGAGTGCGAAAATCCCACATAAGGAACCGTAATACTTCCATGATATGCATGGGAGTTATCTCATGCTTATTAGAGTTCCCCAGGACTTTCTTTTCAACCGCATTAACAAGAGCTGTCTATGTGGCATACTTGAAAACACAATATCAAACATCTCTTAACATCACATAGCTCACTGCAACGAAAATTAGTACTTGTTTCCCAATAGAACAAATTACTGAATTAGTAGAACCAGACTGGGCATGTGAAATGGATGTTATCTCACAAACTGCCACTTTTGAAGCTTGTTGCTAATAGGTTGTAGAAAAAATACTGTCGTACTGCCTAAGAAAATGATTTTTACACATGTATTCTGGAGAATTTGAGCTCAACAGAAAACACCCTTTTTGCGCATTCAACGATATATCATTTATCTGCGCAGCCTTCAGAACGGAACTGTCCAAGAAAGAAATTCGTCTGTTGCTCCATTCTACTACAAATTGGGTGTCAATGCTTCAGAGGCTCATCATCAGCAAAACATATGCTGAACGAAATTGCGATGTTCGTGGCGCTTGTCTTAATGTTGAAGGAAACTATCCTGACTATCAATTTGTCTTTAGTTTGAGCTTGGTTGATATAAAATTGAAGTGAATATTTTCTGTGCATTTTAAAAATACGACAGAACTTGTTTTACAACCTATTAACTCTTACAAAAGCGACGACTGACATTTCAGCACCTTTTCCTTTCATAGAGCCCAGATGCAAAACCATACCATATCTGATTATTCGACTAATGTGTCCTTTAGCTAGTGTCAAACTGATGTGAAAATTGACTCAGATGTCTGTGCATTTTATAGAACCTACCGTTTGACTCCTCATATGGGAAACTTCAACAATGCTTTGTCAGACACTTTGAATAATGAACCTTGCACAAATTGGATAATCAGTTTGAGTTGAGATGCATATTAATCGTAATCTTCATAAAGTGGAAAACCTATTCTCTTTAATTTTCCTTACTCCAAATGTGAGCGCTTTAAAGAAAGAGATTGCGCCAAGTAGATCTTGAAGAGTGTGACAACTTATTCCGGTTTTCCTCGTTTCAGGCCACGACATGTAATAGGTCTCGGAAATTCATTCATTGCAACCAAATATTGCGATAAAAGCATGTATCAAGTGACACTCAATTCTAAGATAATGGCTATAGATAATAAAACAAGGCTGAAGCAACATAATTTTGAGGATGATTTATATGGAGAAGAAAAACTGTAGTACCTTTTCGCCAGTAAATCCACATAAGGGCTCGTCGACTGGTCTAACGCCACCTCTCACCCACCAGATTTCTGATTCACTCTTGTACATGGGCTCATAAAGCTAAATTCAGTGAGTTCAGTGGAAGTGAAAATAGCAGCTGCGAGCAGGTGAACACACTGAAGTCACAAGAGAGTTGAGATACGGATCAAACAATATGCATCAGATGGCTTCGAACTTGCGATCGCATTTTTCGGAGGCAACATATTTTGCCCGTAAGCTGTCATTGGAAATAAAATTTGCAAAAGATAAAGACTGAAGATAGTGATTTCAACCACAATTACGGCTTAATTGAGGCATATGCCAAATTGTGTTCCTTAGAACAATCTCGTTGATGGGTGCATGCCGATAGCCACCGTACAATTTGAAACACGGTTGTGAAAGGGGCGGGCGAGCGTATCACCGGTGCAGTGGAAACTTTCGTGAAGCCCGAAAACGGTAAGCGACTGTTTGATGTCACCTTCAATTCGAAGATCTGATCGTATCTCAGCACTCGTGTGGTTATATTTTACATGGCATCCTGCTATCTAGTGTAGATTGAGTCATAAGCTAAAGTTGAAGATTGTGACACTGATGCCAGTCGTTCTGAGAATTTTGAAGCGTAAATCCACAATAAAGTTATTTGGTAGAGTTTGAAAAAGTCAGCCACTAACACAAAACATGAGGAATTATAATAATATTTCGGCAGAGTGCAAACGAGACTGATTGGCCTAATAACATCAAATTTGAGATTGTTAAAAACTTACTCCGGTGTCACCATCGACGGAGATGGTAGCAAGCAATACTTGCTTTCCGCTTTTTCCCAGACCATCGAGATAGAATATCGGAATCCGCACTCCATTCTTGCCCATTTTGACAATTCCAGACATGCCTTTAAGAAATACTGTCAGCATACAAGGCAAAGGAGTATATTGCTGGAACTAGGCCACATAACTTTTTTCTGAGCTCATTTGCTGACAAATGTAGAAAAAATTCATCGTGAAAGGTCCTTGATAAGAAGAGCACAGTTCCAGATGCGTTTGCGCCAACTCAAGGAACGGTGCCGTTTAACCATTTTGCGGCGACACCAGATTTCAATTTTTTGCCGGAGTGAAGAGTGCGAAGTTTTCCATTATGCTCACTGCAAACCCTTGATAATCACAGCAATCAGTACGACATTTCTTGACTAGCTATTCCTTTTTGCAATTTCCCTTTCATAAAACGGTTTCCAAAGCGCTTGAAAAATTTTTTGTGCTTCTCTCAATCAGTGATACTCTATGTTTATCTAAATACCTTTCATTATTTCTAGTCCACATACATCTGCTGTATGTAACGAAGAAAGTATCCGTCCACCATTAGATTACATTGCTGTGAGCATTCGATAAAATTGAGTAAACTATGAAAAAATTCTCGGATGTTGAGAAGATTATAATAGAATATGAATAGAAAATAGAATTTGAATATAGGTCATTCAGATGTTTTTTGAAATGATAATAGATTCCAAGACATAGAGCGAAAAGAGCTGTGTCCACTATGTTTCTCACAGACTCTCATCGTAAAGCTTGTAGACCGTAAAATACTCTCTATACAATCTCTTCATACCATCCTCACTGCCTGCCTTGGTTGACGTAGAACGCAATTTAGTCCACAAGGTCAATAATGATTTGCCATAGCTATCTTTCAGATCATCTTACTAAACTCTTCGGCTTTTTTTTTCAAGAAAAAAAAAAACGTAGTGCCTCAAAACAAAATTGGTAAAGCTGTTGATTTCAATATGCGTCACTCGACCGCCAGAATTAGAAATATAATGATGTTGAATGACGAAGTCGTATCATTAAATGCAAAAAAAAAAAACTGTTCAAATGGATACTTACCATCAAACGTCATTTCGATGTTTTCGATAATTGTCGTTCCATTTCGGTAGGCAGTAGCGTTCTTTTTGAGTGTTGAATTCAATGCGCGAGCGTAGACATAAACACAGTCGAAAAGCTCACCAGCATACGCAGCAGCCTATTTAGTAGAAAACATGAGAGTAAACAATTTCAAAATCATTTTGAAAATCACTAATAGTATTGCATATTGCGATATATTCGTCAGAGTCTTTAAAATTATTACATATGGAACTTTAGGATGTCCATATGGCTGAGGATTTGAATTATGGAACACTAATACACCGTAACATATCATAATATACATGAGACAATTACCTCGTATTAGTAGAATGCAGTTTAAAGTGCGAAAAATTTATTGATTAGAGAAACTTTCTCAAGGTCAAGTATCCTCTTCAGTTTTTGGGTAACAATGATTTTGTGACAAATCTCCTTTTGCTTTTTGGCCTTTTCGTACTTGGATATTCGAATGATATTTGTTGTAAGATTCGTCAGCAACTCGGTTTAGAAAAATCTTCTCATATCACGGGGCACTTCAATGAGAAGTATCGTGAAGATTTTGAGCAATTCCTGCATCTTCTCTGATTTAACTTAGATCTGCCAAAGTCTCCACGAAAACCACTACTGTCTTTTGTCGGATGGAGTGATAAGAAAAGAAAGGAGGATTCATGGCTTCTTGAGATGCCATTACAGATGGGTTCGTAATAAAAACTGATTAATTTTTCGGTATTCTCTCAAGCCTGCCTAGGTGACCATTGTATGAGACTCGATATTCGTTCTAAACAAACATATCGTTCGTCTTTCCGCAGCTTCACAATTTCTCAAAGAGTTTTCATTGAAAGCTAGGCTTTCATGCAAAAGCTGTTGTAACCCCCCCCCCCCCCCTCTAGTCGTGAAGTACTCAATAACTAAAAGAAGTGCAGCGTCTGGTGGAATATTGGGAAAAGAGTAAACGTTAATTATCAAATTACAGTGTGACCTAAACGATAAAATTAACGAGTGGAATGCCGCCGTTTATCGAATCTGTGTATACATGGACGGCTCTTGTCCATTATATAGTAACAAATGATAATGCGACGGCTTTTCGCTGAACAAGAAATTTTTGTAAAAGTGTTAATGATAATACTAAAGCTTAAATCTTTGGCTTGCGCGATCCATAACTGCTTTTCAGAAAGACTTTTTATAACGCTGTCGAAGTCAAAATGAATTATGTCTAACGTCGGCTGCGTAATTCTACTATCACTTTGCCGGAAGCAAGAAAAGCGCATGAATGTGTAGGGAAAATCTTTCGGTCCCAGAGTCATACGTTTCATGTGGTGTTTCCTTCGAATCGGAGCAAAAATTCCTAATCGAATGACAAAAATCGGACATGAATGTAGCCTGCCGAAGCTTCATCGCTCGATCGATAGCTGCCGCCGCGTCGAATCTGCGCCCTCCAGACCTTCCAACCGTAGATTAGCCGGCAAAAAATCTGCTGAAGATGTGATACTTGATCTTATTTTCTTTACTACACAACAGTGAAACGGTCTTTCCAGAAAATAAACACAGTGTTGGAATCTTCAAATCTTATGCCATCAAATGATAACTGATAGTCTAAAAAAAGAACTCTGTCTTGAGAGAAAAACAGGTTCGTGAAAACACAAACGTTTCCCTTTCTCTGAGGTGTTATGAAAGGGTCATTCCAAAAAACGGCTACGTACTACGCTCTACAGAGATTTAGGCTTCCACTAACACTCTTGCGTTTTTTTCTTATCCACTGGATGGGATCAAATCAGGTCTGCCCATCGCATAGGAAGTCACTCATGAGGACAGATGCATTCCGTTGAATCGCACTCTATATATCTTTCTTCCACCTGTCATTTGTTTCCCTCATTGTTTGAGAGGCATATATCTATAATTCGACACCGTTGTGTATTCACCTGGATTTCGAATATGTAGTAGAGTTCGCTGGTCTCTTAGCAGATATTCTAACTAGACGATGAGATGATGAGTAAGATGAGCGATGAGATGAGTGAAGTTACTAGATGAGTGCACCAGTTAAATTTCAGAATTTATTATAAACTCTCTTTGTAGGCGCTGAGTTGCATTCTTGACGATGTTGAATTATCAGTTCTCCTCTCTCTGCATAATATACCAGGAAGACAAATAAGTCAAGTTGATGAGCTTGGAGATCCTGATCTGTTGGGTAGTACGTAGTTTTCTGAAATATCCCATGCAGCCCATGATACATTCCTTTTTTCGTCTGTATTCCCATCCATACTCTTCTTTATGCTTATCGAATGTCTAGTGTCAACGTACAGCGTGACATTTATGATCAGAGAAGCATGCAACTTAATTCATTCACCTTTGAACCATCTATTCTCCACAAGCTGAATCCTCGCTCAATTAATGTGTATTTCTATCATTTTACTGTTGCGTCAAGCTCACTAGAGAACGAAGTAGACAAATCCGCAATAATGTAACTTCTCACGTATGAATACTCGGTTTTGTTGCACTCGTCCATGCAGCTAAATGGCGGATCTTTCATTCTTGAAATTACTTCAGTGCTGAACGCGTCGTAATCTTCCCTCGTTCCTCCAGTACCCATGTGCTGAAAGTGTAGTTACTTATAGGAAGCTTAAGGTTAGAAAGATTGAAGGCGAACATCATCAAAAGTTGCATTTCGGGTGACATATTATGATCACCTCCTTTGCAAAGCTTATCGTAATATCATAGAAACAATATAGTCTGTGAGAATGTTTCAAGTTTTTCCGAGGTAGGTGCGCCACTGGCTTACGTACTTTTGGCGGTCTTGCACCCCTCATCAGAGCCACGTGCCGTGCAAGTGTACCCTACTAATAGCTGGTCGAACATGCGTACGCCAAACGTACATAAGTCACTAGCGTATCAAGCTCAGAAAAGCTTGGAACATTCTTTTACACTACATTAATCATTAATTACATTACATTAAATTTTTGATGGGGTTTTGTATGCAGTTGCAGGAAAGTAATTAGAAGAACCTTTTTTTACATTCGAACGTATATACTGTTTTTCTGAAATTTTTCCACGCACAGACTTCCTTATAAGTTGCTAAACGTCATTTCATTTTACACACATCTGATACAACCAATGTCTGCTCGAAAGCCGCCAAGGCCTCCGCGTCTCTGCCATCATTTGGAATGTTGACATCATCCCATATTGGCCTTTCTTTACCACCCAGCAGCGGGACATCTAAAAAATTAGCCATTATATCCACTACTATTGTTATTACCAGGCTGAAGAAATAACTTCCTTAACACCCGCAAAAAATTCAAATTTTATGTCTGCTTCACATTTTATCAGTTATTGCAAATTCATGGGAATATCTCAAAAATATTTTCATTGGAAACTCCCACGGCAACGCTAGTTATAGTGCATCAGATTTTTGATTTACTCTTCGGATATGAAACGATGCCAATGGACAAAATTGAGCTTTGAATTTTGATACGCTATTGCTGGAAGTGACGGCATTTTGACAAGAGATAATGCGAGGAATCTGTGGTGGCAAAGATGAAAGAACTGTTAGCCTTGTAATTGTTGGAAAGTGGTACAAACGATTTGAATGTGGTGATTGCAGTTTCGAAGACCAGCCCTGCTCCTGCCGACCATTGATAGTGGCCGATGAACATTTGAAAGCAGCTCTGGATGCAGAACGTTCATCAAATACTCGTAAATTGACATCAGGTTCTAGCGTCTATCAAAAAGCGGTCTGGAATATCTCCAACAAGTTGACTTTGTCTTCAAGAAACCTCGCAAAAATCCGTACAAAGTTAATTTGATCAAAGCTCAAGCTAATCGCCACGTTGGAGTTGAATGAATGGTATTTCGAGTAGATGTGAAACCTTGCAGATCGTTGGCATAGGATCGTGGATAATGACGGTCTTTATTTTGACGAATAATTGTCACTGCTATCGATTGAATTTATATATAAACTATGAATTTTCAGCGAGTTTAAGGGACTTTTACTCAGCCTAATGTATTATAACTGCACCTTCTGCTAGGTTAGATTTCAAAAACTTTTTCCACAATTTGGCTGCGCTCTTTTCCATGAAAAAATCGTCAAAGCCTTATAACAGTGTTAATATAAAAGTTTATTGATGGCTTCGTACAGAATCCTTTTGATTTTGTGTCGGCGAAGATATAAACATATTCTCCGTTCAGGAATCCTGTATCTTTAGCAGCCAAGATGAACGTCCTCTTATAACCAAAACCTTCGGCGAGGCAAACCACAACAACTAAAAAAAAAACACTGTGTCATTAATGTAACAAAACAACTGACTTGTCTCTGACAATATAAGCTGCTATTTATTTACACACGGCACAAGTAAGCATATTTTTTCCATTCATAACCTTACACGAGCTTGCTTGTGAAGTCACCGTTGTGGATATCGCTTCAGCGTCTTCGCATTTTCGCCCTTCATGGTTACAATAGAGAGTCCATGATCGTTCGCTTTTTCGGTGTGGATTTTCGTTGTCGCATTGGAGCGAGCTGGTGCCTTCTTATCGCATGAATCCATTCACTGAATTCGTCAGTGAAGGCATTCGTGCGGTAAGAAGGCTAAGGTTTCGAAACACTATCTAGCATAAATATTTTGGCAGGAATTCCGCATAAGTCCATGAATGTAAAAAATATAAATATGTACTATATTTCAAAGTTGTTTGAAGAAGTCAGTAAACACAAAATCATCTTTGAGCTGATCCCGTGCACCCAGCTGGTCAAGTCTTCTATTCTTCGCGATTAGAACTAGACTGCTGTGAGGTGACAGGACGAATAACGCAGTGTGTTACCGTTGACCAATTTATGAGGAGGCACCATTCACTCGAAGTCTGCAGGCATCGTCAAAGATGATTGAAGTCTGCCTTCCACAGTAATCTGCGACGGTCTATTGGATTATCAAATCAGTGCTGCTGTCCTTCTATACAATCTAATACGAATTTGCAACCGCACAGGTATGGAAAGCTTCGTAAGCCTTGGTGCGAAATTAAATTAACGATTACGTGTGTGCTACAAATTGGTCTTTGACCCATGCCTTCAAAGGCTTTTATCAGTAGGATAAAAACATGAATTCGATTTATTTGGAATATGCAGGCTGCTGTCAAGAGTTTATACTGAAACACCTTCAAAAATTTACTATGCGGAACCTTCTTTAATCAGAAAGAATGGTCTTTCACTATAACTCGCCTTTTGAGCAAACAAAACATCGTGAAATGGGCTAGCTTTGTCGCATGTTGAGATTCCGAAAATAATTAGAAAACTTGTTTTATTAAAAGAGCTGAAGCAGGGTGGAGATAACGGAAAAGCACCGTCTTTTTTGACATTCTCGACTTAGGAAGTAAACCGGACTGTTTTCTTTTCTCAAAATAAACTTCCAATTGCTTTAGAACAAATGATGTTTCATGATTGCGCTAGAATACTTGGCAAATCTACTCACTTCTGGCTCGCAAGCTGACGTCTCCTAGAGCATGAGTAATGTCTTCGAATGTGATTTTTTTAATTTCCACAATTATTGTAATTACAACGTCGTTCATATCAGAAAATGCGTCCTGTAAATCTCCCATTAACTTTATACTTATAGTAGTAGCAAGTTGTTGAGCACCAGAGAGGGCTCCTACTAGTTTTGAAATTCTTGATTTTTATTAATCTAGTACATCGGCATTGACAATTACTACTTTGTGATCGTTTCAATACTGAGCCACTTTGGATTTTTCGGAACACCTTTAGAAACGTAATATGGTGGTATTATAATTGCCGGGAATGAAAAATTACAATAAAAGTCATGTTATTCGCTGCGTAATCGTGAGACAATTTTCTTGTTCCTAATTCATTAATAAAACTAGAAAGAATGACTGTAAAAAACTGAATAGATTAAGAAAATTATTTGATAATAGGTGGAGATTTGTTCGTTCTCGGAGGGATATGTTTTTATCTACTTGAAGCATTCGAGATTTTCGACACATGGGCGTTCTTTATAATTAAGAACTTCTATAGAAATCCCATTGCAAAATTCTATCACTTAGTCATAATTATTTTCCTTAAGACCTCATTATACTGAATATTTCCATATTTCCACTATGGGGTACTACAACGTTAACTGCGCGGTATGCTGTACGGCAATCGGTGGATTGCATACGAGCCAAATCCTGCCCAAAGAGTCAAACTTCAGAGAAAATTAATCAGCTTCCAAGCACTTGGGGCTTTTTGATTCAAACTTCGATTCTAGTGCTTTCAAAGACAGCACAAATTAACATGCAACTCTATGCGAAGAAAACTACTAAAAGAAACTTTTAATGGTAGTATCTGACAAATGGATAGTAGCACGAAATATTTACCTGCATGTCATTTTTTAAGGTTGAACACTTTTGCTTATCGCCATCAGTGGAGTAGAGAAACGCGACTTGTTTCCATTTCAAAGATGACAACACAGATTTGATAGCGATTCCGAGACTGTACAAAATTTTGATACATTTTAGCTCTCTTTTGGCGATTATTGTTCATTTTTTATTGCGAGAGGAGATCTTATCTACATTACTGACACTTTTGAATAAAGAATTTGCAGTTAATTCTTGCATTTTTTCAATGACATACATCGCTAATATGATAATTACTGAAAGATACTACTATTAGTTCTAGAACAAAAATTCTTTTTCGATTAGTACTGTGAGATAAGTCACCTGTATGAAGTTACAGAAAGCACACCAACAGTGGGATAACGTACGATATCACTTAAAGCATACGAAGTGCTCAGTCCCCATGTGAATATGGGAATATTGTAGTAGACGGCATTTATTGCTGCTACCTGGGCAGCTGGAATAAACACAATTGTTCAATCAGTATGAGAACTTCACAGAGTTGAACTTAACAAATTGGTAGTGAAAAATTATAGAGTAGTAGAGTTTTAGAGTAGCAAAAGAAAAGTGGGTAATAGTTTTTTCAATATCAGTTATGCTCTAACACATCATCTATGGACCTTCCTCATTAGATGACTAAACACGAGGGCGAGTGACACGTCTCAAAGTAGTCTAGAGGGCAGGTTTAAGCAAACCAAAGCGACCATGTGTTTTCTTAGGAAGCAGGTGAGTTAAGAAAGGAACCTCTTCTTTTGTTGCCGCTACATCTCCCCCCTCATTGAGCTTCTCGGTGCTCCAGCGACACAGACTGTCAGGTTACTCGTGAGTATGCAACCTCTGGAATAGTCTCAAGAACAACACTTTCTCTTTGACTGCTACTCATAGTGTTCTTTCACTATTACGCAATGTTGTAAATCCATATGTTCAGCAAGATAACGCGGCTGTTATTGGCGACCAACGATTTCACTTCCTTCTTATACAATTCTGATTTTCGTAAAACGTTTCGAAGTATCACCATGAATAGCCTACATTTCTTTGATTGTTTTTTAGTAGTGATATGATGTTGAAATATTCATCCAGGAAGATTGAGTGGTACGCAAACACTCGACCTCAGGTGGAAGTTGAATCCGCTTGTCACGCTTATCGAGGAAGCGTGCTACCACTACACCTTCAGAACCATCGTTTTGCGACCACTCTTTCTTCAATATAAACTCTCCCAACTGTCAGCAAAGTGATGGTCTTAGTGACGTAGTGGTGGCACGCGCTCTCGCTAAGGGTGTAACCTAAGTTCAACTCCCGCCTAAGGTACGATTTTTTTTTGTAGCTGCGTACCACTCAATCTTTTTAGAGGCTATAGATAGCTTGACAGACCCTAGACGACTACACACTCAGAATTTCGCTTTTCGAGAGACAGTATAAGTAGAATCAAGAGAGCTGGGAGTGTTATTTTTGACAGCTGTAACGCCGTTACTTACCTGGCGCGCAGGTGGGCCCAATGATAACATCGATATTATCATCCAAAATCAGCTCCGTAGAAATTCCGATGGCTAACTTTTCATCACACTCGTCGAATCGTATCGTATAGCTGAAACTTCACCCTATGACATTTGTTAGTGAAGTAGTTCAAACCCTTGAATCATTTGATGTGCTGCTTTCTTGTATGTCGAACAAGGCGTTGTAATGCTACTATTTAACCACGCATAACGTTCTAGCTGATTTCCTTGTGACATTGTTTATAGTTCATTGGAAACTTAGGTGTGACATTTTCCTACTAAAGTCAAGAGATACTTGACTGGCAGGTCTGCGCATCAACTTGGCTCTTCCAGGCATTGAAAGAGATGAAATCTGTCGAAAACACCAGTTATTGGAAAAAATAGAGTACACGCAATCTTGTGCGTGCTCACCAGTGCTAGTAAAAGAGGAAGATCTTTATAAATGCAAGCAGGAAATAAAGAGAGACTCTTAGCAACGATACATTGATTTTTCTATTTCTTATTATACTTGTTGCAGTGGATGTTACAAATGAAACCTTAATACTTCACATATTAGTAGGCATACGCATTATAATGCTTACTTGAACTCGATGGAAGGTAAAAGCTGCTCTTCAACTATTCGATCTTTTGCTAGCAGCACCGCCGACGCCGACGTTCTTAATAAGCATTCATAGCAAGCACTGTGACAAAACAAAAAAAGAACATTTCAATCATGGATTTCGCTGCACTGTAACATTTCAACTCTTACATGTTAAAGTTTTTACTCCAGTTTCGTTTTTCATCTTGAGCTCTACATCAAAGAAAACCGAATTTTCAAGACCGAAACAAATGTAAATTTGATCCAATGTGGCCTACAATGCTAGCAGCTTTTTATTAGATTGAAAAAGAAAGTTCCGGGGCACCTGTAAAATTAGAAATTTATGCATAAGTTCCAAACAATAGCAATAATAGCTATTCTTCCAAACGAAGGTCATCGTTTTCTACGACTTCTGCCGTCAACCCGCCAAGTTTTGCATCTGATCGAAATACCATGCTTTCAACTTGAGTCAAAGAACTCTTGACATGCTTCTTCAACTTCATCGAACGATTCAAATTGGACGTCGTGAACGAGATTTGTCTTGAAGTTCAAGATCTCCGGCATGAAGCATTGTAACTAGCGTCCAGCACAAATTTGCTAAATGTGCCTTCCTTTTCAACTTCGTTAATCTCATCAAGGCTGCAGCTCCCTGTGAAAGACTCTTTCTCCAATGATGGCGCAATAAAACAGACACTTCGATTGTATCGTTGGACATAGCAGAGGCTTGCAATAAAGTGAGACTATAGAGGAATAATATCTAGTCCATTCGTGAAAGAATCCCACATAAGAAGCTGTATTATTCTCATGATATACCAGAGTTTGGGACATGCTTATTGAAGTGTCGCAGAACTATCTTTGCAACTTAGTGACTTGACTTTTTGTATCCTAAAATTAGCAAAATTTCAAAATTATGGTCAAGTCTAAGATCTGCTCGAATAGCAGTCGTTTAGTGATTACAGCTCAAGCGATAGATGCCTTTTGGTTTTCTAAAACTAGTGAGCAGGCCATCAAGTTGAGAAATCGTGGAACCCACCTATAACCGACAGAGACTTCGTAATCTAGCCGATCTTTAACGAACATCAGGCCAACGTTCAAAACTCGACATGATGTATAAGTAAATAGCTGAAATTAGTAATGATGGCTTATCGTATAAGAGTGACCAGGCAATTTGACTTTTCAGCATTCTTTTTTCACCTCTAATATATTTTTGTATTCATTAATAGACACGGAACAAGGAACACCTCCTAGTTCTACAGGCAGGATCACGTCTGACCAACTTATTTCACGCACGAATTGCAACTCTCCAAATGAATCAGAAAAAAAATGATTACCCAGTTACGAAAATCCGAAATTTTGAATTTATGGAGTAAGATAAGTGCTGTGATGTGAGCAAGGATCTGTATCACTTGTATCAACTGTCGTCCCGTTGATCGCCGAACGACTCGAGCGAGCACCAGCAACATTTCCATTTTTCCCTATCGCGTGTAGAGTAGCCCACTGGGCCCTCCTTGCTCTAGGGATTCGCTGAGCATCATATCTTTTTTCTACAGCTTTCGTGAAGAAACTGGACCAACGGGTCGATGGTCTTCCTGCAGAGCGCTTGATGTTCCGAGGAATCCAGTCGGTAACGGCTCTCGTCCAACGGTTGTCGTTGAAGCGCATCACGTGTCCGGCCCACCTTATTTTCGATATCCTGGCGTGTAGAACAGCGTCTCCGATTTTTGATCGTTGACGTAGATCGGAACTTCGGATCCTTCCTCTTATTTGCCAGATACGGGATACTCCTAGCATCGATCTTTCGACTGCGCGTTCAATAACGCCAAGTGATCTTTCATCCTGCTTACGTAACGACCAGGTTTCTACTGCATACGTGAGGGCAGGGATAATCGTAGAGTCGAAAAGGTAGGCACGGATTCGGATGTTCTCGGATGTCCACCACATCTTCGATGCTCGCAAACGTTCCCCAAGCTGCTCGTTTCCTCCTGCTCAACTCTGGAGCTAGGTCGTTCATCATGTTGTTTTCACGACATCGATAGACGTAACTGGAGCATTCGGAGACTGTCGAGCTTGAATGGGGCATTCGAAACCCATCCTTCCTCATGAGCATGAGCAGCAGATTTAGTTGAAGGTCAATCTTTCCACAGGCGTTATCGAAATCGATCACTATTCGTTTCGCTTGGCTGATGCTTGGTGTTATGAGGACGATATCATTAGCAAAGCGAAGATAGTTTAATTGTCGACCGTCAGTTTTCACTCCCATGTCGTCCCATTCCAATGTTCGCATGACGTTTTGTAGGGTGGCAGTGAATAATTTTGGCAAAATTGTATCGCTTTGTCGAACCCTTCTTCTTACGTCAATGGTGACCTGCACGCTCAAAAAATTCCATTACGAACAATAAGATTTGATATAAGGCGAAATATGTCGATTAAAAAAATTTGAAATTTTTCTGGCACATTAGTAGAGGCTACAAACACTGGATGCATTGAAGAGCACGGTCTTTTGTACATTTCTTCAAAGTCTGAAATGCGTTCAACCCCTCATGTTCCACGTTGATTTGACACGAGGCAGGCGAAGGGACCGCCCCGGCGAGCGCAGCGAGTTACAATGACAGTGTGGTAGTTTTCTGATGAAATTTAGATTTTTATCTCCACTAAAGGGAAGTTCATCTCCGGTAAATGATAAAACATGATAGAGTAGATAAATAAGGCTAATTTAACTCAAACGTGTCAGAAATTTGCAAAATAATGAACTGTTCGTCAAAAATGGTGCTGCGCATTACAATATGATGCCACATCATCGATAATCGGAGCAAGTTTCCATTCTTAGCGTACTTTGGGACTTGAGACTTGCAGCCGTAGAAAAGGCCTGTTCTTCTGCCCTATGGGTAATAACTTTTTTATATTCACTGCGGTTGGTAAGAAAGTTCTGGGGCACTTTAAAAGCAAGAGATAACTTCCATCATTACGGGAATATTACAGTTTCATATGTCGGATTTTCCACTGAAAGCCTAGATATCATTGGTCTTTTTTCGCTCTGTTACAGGCCTCCGCCATGTCCAACGATACAATCGAAGTTCGTATATTTTTGCTCCTGATAATGCCTTATTGGAGAGTTCATGCTCAATTGCGTCATTATTGAAAAGGTATTTTACAGCGAGCTGCAGTCGAAGCCGAAGAAATGAAACTTCGACTAGATCCGAAAGTTGGCGGACCGATGGCAGAAAGTTGTAGAGAGCGAAATCCTTTATTTCGAAGAATAGTTGATACAGCTTTTGTTTGAAATTCATAAATTAATTATTCAATTTTTTACAAGTGCCTAGAACTTTCTTCGCAACCTATTATATCAACTTGACTGTGAACATCCACTGTGAAGTTGAAACAGCGCACTACAGATGCAAGATAATATATTTTTTGTTAGTAAAACATGCTATGAATCTCCTCAAAAACCGCTTCCATTGCTGAAACCTCCTTTTTGAATTATTGAAGTATCAGAAATAGTTTACTGGAAAAACTCATTTGCGAAAAGAGTCAAGCAAACAGGAGTACAAACACACAAAACTGTATTTCACACATTCAATGGAAATTTTTGGATAATGGGTCTCTTTCCTCATTCTATTCATTCACACTCCTATTATAATAATCTATTTTTTATAGCAAATAAGTTTGCTTGGAATCAAATTTCATTACGTAGTCCTAAAAACTCCGTTGTGGAGTTGGAGCAACGCACTTCGAAAGCAAAACGTTCAATATCATTGAAAATCAAAATCAGCACTCATTCTACAAATCAATATATTTTAGAGAAACATAATAAAGTCCTAGTCAAATTAAGTTAGAGTATAAGTCAAACAAAACATTACATCAAGGAAATGAAGAACCATTTGGAATCTAACCTTGATAAGTCACAGAAGACATCCTGATTTTGAATGTCTTTCAAAAACAGTATGCCAGTAAATAATTAACTTTAGGTTTGAATTGGGTATACGGGAATCCTCTATTTTGCTTCTTATAAGAAATGAAGATTGGCAAGGAAAGTGCTCTCGCCAGGCGTCTCACCTCACAGTAAAGTTTGCTAACGCTATGATTGTGCAATGTAAATCACACTTACGGTAATCAATCCATAGAATGTAATCATCAAGCGCGTTGTAGGAGCAAATTTCATGCAATTGAAAGAGCAGATGAAATAAGAAACATGTAAGCGAAGCCATGTTCAGGGCTAAAGGAGCCTTTATTGCCTCTGAAAGGATTCAGTAGTCTGGGTGAACTGTGGTAAATAGAAACACGTGACATCCGTGATTCATTAATCACTGGGTGGTAAACCCAAGCATAGACACAGCCATGCGTAGCTCCAAAGGTTTTTGTAACGTCATATAATCGACTGTTTTTTGTGAGCCAGACAGGGTTATTTAACCATTATGCTTACGCAATACAATATGGATTGGTGTTTCGACGGTTTCGCCTTTCTTAGAGTCTGACGGCGTCAGATTGATGAACAATCCACCAAACATTCTCATAGTCATAGCAGAAATAACTCGATAACTAAATTTTCGTTTGCACAACTCGAAGCTTCTTTTGAACTTTCATCATTTTCACAAGCGTCCATTTTGCACGATGTTCGCATACGCGAGGATGTTGAGAGATGTGCAAAAAAGTGAGGCAGCGTGGAAACGGGCCCACATCTCACACTTTTCAGGTGCGCGAACTAACCTGTTGCACTGCCGGTTCCTGCTTTGCCACCAATTTTCCTACGCTACAACGCATAAATCTGCCAGCAATCAACCGTCAGCGGTTTGGCTTAACACGCCATATCGACACTGATCCCAGTTACGCTGACAGACATATATGAGATCAACAAATTTTTTTTTATCTAAGCGTTTTTTAGCAGTAGTATGATGTTTCAATCTTATCCAGTTTTGCTAAGTGATGTACATAACGTTGACATCAGACGAGAATCGAAGCCGCGTTTCACCTTTTCAGGAGGCGCGTGCTAATCAGATGTTCTAGACGCCATTGCCACCACTCTTGTATTCTACAACGCATCAATCTCTGAGCAACCAAATGTCAACGGTTCGGTGTCCAAAAGTGCAGTTGGTTTAGCTCCTGGAAAGGGTGAATGCGGATTCTCGTCTGACGTCAAAATTTTCCACATCATTCATAACCATTGAGTACATTTATAATATTATATTACTGCTTGAAAAGAGTAGAACTTTTCAGATTCGATGGCTGACGTTTCGGCGACTTTGTTTTTTCGCAGAGCCTAGGTATACGACGCTATATCATTTTTCATTATTCTAACAATTATTCCCATATATAGTGATAAGCCAGTGTAGAAATCGATCCATTTGTACACTTATTACATGAAGTCCATTAAGTAACTCATTGATCACTTATATGAAAAAATTAGTGGAAAAGATTATCTGGATGTTGTCAAGCACTACGATTGCTCAAACTTAAAAATAAATTATGGATAAATTGTCGTGTCGTTTTTCATGTTCAGACACTTTCTTTTTTACATCTTCCTGGACTCTTGTGATTTATGCAGAAAGCGTCAAGGGTTTCACGCGCAGACGTTTTTGATTCTTGCCCACGGTTCTTACTACCACCTCAACTCTCTCACCACTGTGCTTTTCTGTCCTATGCACACCTAAAGGAAAACGAATACGATTTTTCCACTTTCCATCTATGTGCTTTTCAACGCGAGATCAAATTGGTCCCCCAGCTTCGTCTATATATTCATCACCACATGTCGAGAGATGTGGCGCTTCATGTCTGAACTCATGCAGCCTCCTTCTCTACCTTTAGGGCATATTACGCAGTCTTTTGTCTTACATAGATGGTCATTCAGGAGGCTTCGAATAAACCGACAATGTAATGTGTTGGGTGGATTCTCTATAATTATCAGTATGTTTTCTGATCACTGAACTTGATGCACTTTCATTAATGGCACTTTCTTTGTAGGATATGAAAGGTAGTTTCAAAGGTATCTCCTCACTTGGGTTTGACTTACCATCGTTTTCATCAAAGGGTCTCTCTCTCTCTAATAACTGGACCTCAGTGTGCATTTTCTAGCAGTCATTCAAGATGACTACGAAAGAACAGCCATTGGTATCAGGTCAAAAGGAAAAGATTCATCATAAGCGAAGTGAGTGCCGCTATAAAAATTCGTAAAATCGGTGACCTAGAAAGACTAATCGAAACTGCAACTAATACACTATGTCGACAATCATAATAGTTTGAAGCCAAATGCACGATAATCTATGTAAAATAGAGAATCTTGTGATAGGCTTCAATGGAGAGACGAAGACTGCATGAATTCAGGTGCAATATAGCTGATCTCTCAAACGCATGTGGTGAAGAATACATAAACAAAACGAGTTAACCAGTCTGTGTCCGCACAAAAGAACACATGGGCGAAAGTCGAAAAATCGGACAAGTGCTCCTATAAGTACACATAGGACAGAAGGACATAACGATAATGACTTCGAGGTGGTAGTGAGAATTCTGGAATACGGGTCAAAAACGTTAACGCTTGAAATCCTTGTCTTATCTTTGAAGAATCTCAAGAGTCTAGGAATAGATAGAAGTGGAAAGCGCCTGGCACAAAAAGTAGTATGGCTCCTCATCTCAAATTTTTTTCTTAGTTTGAGTAAGGTTGATTATTCATTGTTGCGACAACACACCGGTGACATCTGTAGTCTGAGTAGTAAAACTATGAGTTTCACATGATAGGTAGACATTTGATTTGACTTTTGCATTGTATTTTCACTAGCTATAGAAGATGCTATCCGAATAATTAGATATAACATGATATAGTATGTCTAGGTTCCTAGAAGAGCAAGTTGGAAGAACGTTTGTCATCGATTTTGACGAATATGTAGTAATCTTGAGCAAGCTGATGAAAAAGGATAGTTTGAACGGTGCTTTTCATTTTACGTGGCGGAACATAGTGAAAATCGCTGCTAGTGGTCAATTAATCATCGTTTTGTTTTTTATAGGTCCTGCAATAATTCCTAGAAACCAGTAGCGCAGGCAAGAAATGTATTGCATGGCAAGAAATCTGCCTGACCTGACCTAAATCAAGAAGTCATTGTGAAAAAGGACACAAAATTGTGCGTAATTACATGGCGCTTGTCAATCCGGTTCATTTATGTGGTTTCGAAACTTATCTCAAACCCTTCATACTTTTTAATTGTTGATAAATCGGATTCTCGTGCAAAAACAGTCAACATTGCTTCAAAATCTTTTCATTTATGCATTCGTATCCATCTATGACTTCCTTGTGAAGTTCTATACTTGACTTCAGCCCTTACGGTACCATAGACCCAACCTTCTGAGTCGCTAACCTTCAGCGCGCTTGCGTCCAAAAATAACGTCTAATCCTAGCGTGCTGCGCCTAACGATGGCGTCCAACTCCTTGCTGCGTTTAACAATGGCACGCTAGGGGTTAGACTCCTTTGTTGAACGCAACACGCTGAGGGTTAGAGACGTGGAGGGTTACGTCGATTCCAGTAAGGGCTAAGTTTCCCAACTAGGTGCTTTTTTAATACAGATAAAGATAGATTTAGGCTTTCACCAATGTATTTGCCCTAATGCGGCTTGCAATAACTGCTGTATATCGAATGGACATTCATGCAATCGATGTAATCGCCGTTTCTACGGTTAGAGTAAATTATGCCATTGTGCATTTCAGAACGACGATTGTATAAGCAATTATAAGCATATTAGCGTTTTAGAGTGTTCACTTGTAATCCTAACTAGTGCTGCAGATTTCGTTGAACTGGCGCTCTTGAGGCAACGTTTATAACTCTTCGCAACGTTGAGCACATAAACGAGACCTTTTTTTGCTGTAATCACCTCTTGATGAGTCGCCCCTACCTCTAACTACATGCAGTAGCTGACATTACTTCACAGCCTCTGATTCTGCTTTCTTCCTGTGCATACACTGGCGGTTGTCCAACGAATGTTTTTCGCAAGTAGGCATTTTTGGTACGAAGAGTGAGAAGAAAGGTAATCAAAGAACATGTTTTAATCACTAAGCTTCTAGTATCACTCTGACTCGAAGGCGGGTTCGGATAGCTCAATTTGACTTTTAAGGATGGATGTCGGCTTTTATTAGGTTGCGACCAAGTACATCTTATGCACTTTGACTGTATTTATGACAACTAAAAGCATTTCTTTGTCTCTTATATTACTGAGGAGATGGCAAAATAGTCGTCTGAAATAGAGCAGCACTCGGAGATGGATTACTGGAGCTTCCATCTTAGACATAAATATCAAAGCTTCGTTTCAATCGCTGTCCCCGTTGCCAATCCTCGTTTTTGCAAAACGCCTCCTGAATCATCCTAAGATTGAGCAGTTTAGGTGTCCTTAAAACGCCATGAACTACTGAGTCGAGTGGTCATAGATGTTCATAGTTCTTTCGTGTATTATAAGGGTTTACCGAATGGTTTGCATTAGCGTTCCAAAAACGTCTGGATGCATTTGAGAGGGGCTGGAATGTATTTTAGCAGCTGGGTTAGTATTAAGCTAATTCTATGTTATTCTATCCACGGACCTCTGACGCAGCCGATGGTAGGTCCAGACTTGAATCTGAAAGGATTCATAGAGGTAAGGTCACAGTGAATGTCATCTTGTATCTTTAGATCGTTTTGCTAACGTACTCGCCGCCTCACTCTGCAAGAGATTGAGTAAACTTTATCCTTACATATGCAGTCACGTCTTTAGTCTAGAGCTAGAGCAAATTATGCACTTTTTTGTTGTACATAGACGATCTTATAAGCGATTGCGAACTAGCTGACTTTTAAAATTATTCGGTGGTATTTAAGTCACCGAAATCAAATCATGAAAGCCTGCCCTTTTCAAACAACTCTAATACCTATGACTATTCCGTTTAAAAAGGAGGGAATTACAAACGGGGCTTTAGTTACGGTGAAGTTTTCGTTTGGGACACACGATTTCTTACAAACTTATCCCGATGAACGACATTTTCATAGCCAATGGTAATGGTTATGAGCCGAGCTAATTTCGTTTTACGAACTCCACCTTCTGCTCTCTTCAGTACACACACAGGCAGCTGTAAGGAGAGTGTTTTTTTTCTGAGCGCTTTTTTTTGTGTGTGAGGGGTGAGATGAGAAGTAATCAACCGAGATATCTCTGTTACTTGACTTTCGATACCACTTAGGAATGTAGCCGCTTTTGGAATCATCCGATGTTTCACAGGTGAATCTTATGCACTTTAATCGTTCAGCAATTCAAATCGTCTGTCCATCTCTTCTTGTGTGGAGCAGATAACAATAACAACAAAGCAATCATCAGTGTATCGACAGCAAAGGCCGGAGACTAATTACTGGGGCTTCCACATAGACATGAAGGCAACACCAAGAACTGGCGCCAATTGCTGATCCACTAAAACCAGCTAGGTGCGCGATAATTCCCGGATCATTTAAAGACCTAGCAGTTTAGGCACTCATTCGATCAGCTGCTGGATCGACAAGCCGTACATGCTTATTGTTTCCTGTTGTTGTGTGAGGAGCTCGCGGATGGCTTGTAAGGGAGAGTCATTCGACACTTTTACCAATTCTTGCTATTGTCTCCATGTCTGATGTGGAACCCTTAGTAAATAGTCTTCGGCCTTAACTCTAGTGTAGATATATTAATGATTGCTTTGTTATCTGCTCCATGCAAGAAGAGATGAATAAATGTTTTGAATTGTTGAACGAACAGTCAGAGTTTATAAGATTTATCCGTGCGACACATGAGGAAAATTAGCTTCCCGTTCCTATCGTCCAAGTAAAACTATGCGAAGGCGGGCACATCATTAAATGGTACCAAAAGCCAGACAACAAAAATGTCCTGTTTAACTATCCCCCGTCTTACACCTCACACACAAAAAAGGCGTTTTTAAAAACATGCTCCGCATAGCTGCGTGTATGTGAGTTTTGCAAGAGAGCAGAGGTTGAATCCGTAGGATTGGCTGGGCAAAACGTCTTCTTCAATGGCTGTGAAATGTAACTCACCGGGATAAGTTTAGAGGTAATCACGTGCCTCAAACAAAATCCTCACAGAAAATAAGGTTATCTTTGTGATTCCTTTCATTTCAGACGAAATAACTATAGCTATCTACAGCTGTTTCGGAAGGACAGACTTGGATGATTCAGTTGCGATGATTGAAATACCACCGAATAATCTTAAACGTCAGCTAATCCGCAATCGCTTGTTCGACCGTTTATGACAACAGAAAAGTGCACAATTTGCCCTAACGCTAAAGATGGTGATTGCATGAGTAAGGGTAGAATTTACTCAATCTCTTGCAAAGGGTGCGGCGGTGAGTACATTGGGGAAACGAGTAAACCTCTTTATGTCTGTATCAAAGAACACATATCCGACAAATGTAATTTTAAACCAAATGCCCTAATAAAGCATGAGCAGGACACGGACACATAAGGAGGAAGACTTTTGTATAGAAGTCAATATCCTCGCACAGGAGCGTAAAACCGCCTCGCGCAAAGTCCTTGGGGCGTTTTGGATCCACACGAAAATCTCAATATAAATGATATAGATTAGTGCCTTTTGATCATGCATGACTTGAGCCATACCTTGGGTCGGTTAATATGGACCTTAACCAAGCACACACCACCGCCCATGTAAGATTTCGTGGGGCTGGTCTACAGATTTAGTAGGCAGGTTTGCAAAATGTGCAAGCTGATGAAGCGTTTCTCTTAGTAATTGCGCTTTGATGTGACTCATCCAGGCCCTCATCCAGGCTCCTGCCGAAACGCTAGCCACTAATACAAACTCTATCGTTCTATTATGTACAAAATAAACGTGTTTTAACGACCTCCTGTTTGCTGAACAAAAGGATGTCAAAGAAGTATTCAATTAATACTGAGGTTAATCGGTCGTCGCTCTTAGGATTTCCTTCATCTTGCTTTAAGTGCGTTGAATTGCCATTTATTTATATCTTTTAATATACAATGACGACTTTTCTAGCCAAAAAATGCCATTTACGGGAAATCTACGTTACAGCTTTAATATTCAAGTGTAATCATAAATGTCTGGTTTTGTTACCGCTCAATTGCGCATTCTGTTGGGGAACAAACTCTCTTGCTACTCATGCACGAATGGCGCGTCAGCGAAAATGCTAGTGAAGCGGCGCGCAAGATTAATGGAGCTTCCTGTGATAGAGACCGAGCACGAGTGATCCTCTAGACTGTTCTCTCCAACTTCGAGCATCGCAAGTCACTTCCTAGCTGCCCTTTCTGCAACCATGTCACCACTTAAGCTCCATTATCATGCATATTTTGCAATTTGCTGCATGATAACGCTCGACCTCATGTTGCAAACCGATATGAAACTTCACAAAAAAGTTGAGATGTAAGATTTTAGCTTTTATCATACCCGATTTACTCTCCCGACATTACACCGGCAAATTACCACTTGGAATTGCCAAATCAAATTTACAAATTAGTAAAGGGATCAAGGGATCGACGGAACCGAGGGAGGGTGCTACTGATGAGTCCCAATAGGACGAAATAGGCGCCTATATAGCACTAGACCTATGGCTCAAAATAAGTCATATCCTTATCAGATTAAATCATTTTGAGCGGGTTTGTAAAAAGCAGTCGATAGCAGAAGTATAGTTCATTTTAAAAGCCGTAAGCTCGACTGCCGGTCACCACAAAGTCAGGTAAGACCATCATCCGACTTTGGGTGATTAGTTTTTACTCGGCGCCGATTCCTTTAGAGGATTATTTAACCTCAAGGGATCGACGGAACCGAGGGAGGGTGCTACTGATGAGTCCCAATAGGACGAAATAGGCGCCTATATAGCACTAGACCTATGGCTCAAAATAAGTCATACCCTTATCAGATTAAATCATTTTGAGCGGGTTTGTAAAAAGCAGTCGATAGCAGAAGTAAATTAGTAAATTCAAAAAAATGCTATCAAGTTTCATCAATTTAACCCACCCATCTTTTCTTCGATGGTATTCACAAATTGCTCAACAATTGGGAAAATGTTACGGATTAATGGTGAAAATTATATTCAAGTAAACTTTAGTATGGGATTTTTTGGAATTGATCGAATATTTGAACCGTAAAAAACGATGTAGTCATATTCGTGCACTTGATAATTGTTGATCAGGTCTTCTTCGATCCGCAGTTTATCTAGTGAAGAAAATCGACTCAAACGGCAATGAAGGCGAAGGTTCACAACAAAGACAAACGTGTGTGGACAATCAAGTCGAGTCATTGGCTCTGAAGATAACGAAGATGTCGAGACGTTAACCTCATATATTTCATTTATTGAACTTGTTCATTAGTTAAATCATTGAATGAGCTAATACTGATTTGTGATGTTGAGTTTGAAGAAAGCTCGGTGTTTGGATTACTAAAATGTTAAGTGTGCAGAGATGCAGAGATCTTAGGGTGCGTGAAAAGTTTTGGCAATTTTTTCAGATATTTTAACAGTAAAAATGCTGCACATACCAATAAGTTCATTCAACTGAAAGAATAATTACATTTATTGCAAGAACTATTGTAAGAATAAGCAAAAAAAATTCATAACAAAATACAAAATATACAAAACGTTAGCTTCTCGTTAGCAGAAAGTTAAATAAAAGTTATTTCACAAAACATACCTAGTGCGAAGATAGACATTCTTTGAACTATTGAATGATTACAAAAAGATGGATGAAAAAGAATGAAACGAAGTTGTATCACAGCTGTAAATATGCTCCCTTTCACAACAATGTGCTTTTGCCGTTGAAAGAAAGATGATTTTTCGATACATGGGCATTCTCTTAACTATAAGACTTTTTTTTAGAAATCCTTTCTGCTTTATTTTATCATTTACTCACGATAGTACCTCACCCCCCCCCCCTTCCCCAGCAGCTCAGTTTACGAAACAAATTTCAAAGTTTCATTGCAAAGAATGATAATGAAGACTCCCACCGCGCCGCGACGCCGCACACGCGGCGTGCGTTTTCAGGTGATAATAGCTCAGATCGTTGTGAACGTGTTAAATAGAATGCTTTCAGTAAATTGGGATGACCTAAGAACCACGGTACAAAAAGGTCGAAAATCGGAGACTATGTAATCGGAAATGCTTGCGTCAAGTATCAAGAGAGGCTATCATGGCTAGTTGTAATTTTTTCAATAAGTTCTTGTGTCAGGTCAGTCTATTGACAGTGTACAGTTGAAGCAGACGTTAGGCGGTTATTGGTGATCATGACGATTTTCGCTGATGGTTCAACTTTTCGACATCCATTCAAAAACCACTGACGAATTTCAAGATTGCAGAGAAATGCTCAACATATAGTTGAATTTGATTGACCATCCGCTCCCGTATGAGCAAATTCCCATATAAATGTAGTGCAAAGGAACAGTAGAAATTTGGTCTTCATGAAGTGTGACAAGAAATGAAAACTTATTAACATAAATGCATATATGCATGAAATCATGAAAGCCTAAAAGATCATTAATTCTGATGTAATTTTAGAAAACGACAGATGAGTTGATATGGGCGTTAGAATTTAGCGTTTGAAGAAGCTCATTTTTCCCAATTCTTTTAGTGCTTTGTTTTTCCAATAGTCTCAAAGTGTAGCAGTCAAGTGTGCATTATAATATTTCTGAGTCTTCCGTATCAAGGATGTATTAGACGAAGGTTTACTAGAATGGAAAATTTGACATTTATATCTGAGTTGCCATTTCTTCGCGAAATTCTGAACAACCACATTAGAGTGTTTATTAATCTTTACTACAGAAAGTCGCTTGCATTTCCGGAATAAAATTGGTTTCTACAAAGCAAGACTGGTGACAAGTTCTCATTCCAAACCTGAGAGGGAGTTAGCTGCATCTGTCATCCATGAATGTCTTCAAACATTCTTTGGGTCTCGGTTCTTGATCCGTTTGAAAGTTTTCTTCTTCCTTATGAATTCTCGGAATGCTCGACAAGTCGATTCTCAGTGCAGTTATGCGTAACTATGCTAGACTGTTCCTCCATCTTCATCACAGGTAGTCATCAATTTTGTGAAGTGAAGGTAATGCGTTAATTTCATATAAATGCGACACCAATTTCACTTCTATAAAGAGATGATAACTTAATAGGTCCGAACAGATTTCAGTGAGGACCTGGTACATACTGAATGATATTACTATTACCGATTTACTAGTAACTAAATAATTCGTGAATAACTTTATTTCAAAGAGTGAATATTGTTCTCACTTCTATGCTATATCTATTGTTGAGTAACGATGAATGATACTTATCCTCTTGTGATGAGTAAATTTAAAGGAAGGTGAAGAGGAAGGATCTCGCATGAATTGGCAATGTAGGTGGCAAATGGATAGAAGACAAAGTCTACTCCTTCGACATTTGTTAACGAACATTCTCCATCATAGATGGAAGAGTTGAATTGAAATTTCCCAATCTTTCTGTTCTTCGTGCAGGGTGAAGCAATCATAATGAGCGTGATGGACGCAGTAACCTTAACAACAGAATGATGATCTCATAATTATTATTTGAGTCGACATGTCATGTGGTCTAATAATGAGGTGTTGTACAGTCCAATGCACATGTTTCGACCTTACAGTCTCTCCAGTCGGGCAGAACTAGCTGTCTTTTAGTCTTTTTAGCCGATCCTTTTTGGAGTCTTACTTTCCCTATAACGAGGTAGCGGCTACGAACGATTTACACAGTAGGGTAAGTGAATTCATCACGGAATTTAAAGTGTTGTACACTCGACTGCTCTTTGGCTGGTATTCTTATTTTTATATCTTGTTTTATTACTCACACTTTATGTTTCATATTCATATCTTTTATTTGTTTTACATTTTATTTTACTATATCTTGCAACGGGTTCTGCCCGACTGACGAGACTGTAAGGTCGAAACATGTGTATCGGGCTGTGCAAGAGTCGCACCCCCACAGCTCGAATAACAGACCACATGACATGTTGGCTCGAATAATAATTATGAGATGTATTGAAATTTGAGCGTGGTCTTAACAAAACACTCGAAATAAAGGTAGAATGATGATCGCCGTCTGAGCACGGTTCTGGTACTGTAAGTGAAGATTGAGAAGTAGTCCCATGGAACCTCATAAAGCGTGTTTCTTTTATATATGATTCCATTGTGGTCCCTCTAGAATAGAATTTCGATCACATTTCAGTGGCCGTCTCTGCATAGGGCGCTATGTGTGCGTGAAAAGCAATTCTGTTACCGACTCAATCGAATTTCTTGCTCATTAACTAATTTACGAGCAGTTACCATGGAAATTTTTTTTATTAGCAAAATTTTCAGAGTCTTCGGCTTCTTGAGAGTTCACGTTCCAAATCGAGGTTGACACTGTCCACCTATTGATATGCGATTTCGTAGTAATGTCGAGTGGAATAATCTTGAACGAAACGCCGTATGGACAATATTACTGCGCTTATTCAGCTATCTGTAGTTTGTTGGAGCCATCAGGCAGCCTGACTGGACTTTTCTCAAGTGGCTACTACATGCAAACTCTGAGCATTGCAGGTCAGAAAAAGACTTGGCTACTTTTTGGTCATAAGGGACAAATGAGTCTTCGATGTATTCGCTGGACAGGAACTTTCATGAGAATGTTAGTAATCATCAGAAAGCTAAGTTTTGCGACTGGAGCTCTACAAGAGCCGGTATTTCAAGGACACACTTAATAACACAAGTTCATAACACTTCTGTTGATTCACTTGTTGCTTACCAAAAATATTAATTGATAAACAACATAGTCACCATCGTGATCAATGAATTGCAGCCATCTGTTTGGCAAAGTTTGGCTACCTTCTTGCCGCAAAGAATGAGGCTCGCAATTAAAGAATCTAGGAGATCACTTTTGATCTTGCTGTGGTCTTCATTTTTCTCTCGCAAACTTCGCTTTGGAATGTGGACGAGATGATATTCGCTGGAGCAATATCACGGCTATACGCTGGACGAAATATTGCGGCCTATTTCCAAAATGTGGGGGGATTATTTTGCAAAATGAGGTGGTCTCGGTCAATTCATGTCCATCGAGACATCACTTTGATGTAGCCCATTTACTTAAATAGCGAACGATAGTGCTACTGCCGCATCCAAGTGCCTGCTGAAGGTACCAGGACATTCTCCAACATATTCAGCCTTCTAGAAATAACTCGATTCTAAAGAAAAACTTGGATAAAATAATATTGCGAGTAAAGTTATGGGACAACCTAACAAAGTGACTGAATTCATATTTAGCCTATATAGTGATTTTGTTTACTGGACCGTTAAATAGGTGATTCGACGCTGTAAAAAAGTGTGATACTATTCGGTCTGAACACATATTTTAAGTGCTGAATCTAAACACTTGGCTAAAATATATATAGATCAAAGCATATAACTCGGCATTGAATCAAATTCCGAAGATTCGTTATGCATTTATCCTCATCTAGGATTGTCTGAGGTAATTTCAATAATCTCACTTTACACGCGGGTGCCCTACTGATGGATCAAATCAGTGCTGTTTTCTTCCCAGACAAGTCTTGTACCAACTCACCGACCCTCGAGAGACAGAAGCTTGGAGGGTCTTGAGCGTTGAATCGAACCATCGTTCATCGATCAATCGACCATATGTATCACATGGCACCTCTAACTACTGCACCACGCGCGATTTAAAATTTAACTGAAGAAATCAAAATTAAGTACCAGAAATAAATACTATATTTGTAGTAAACTAAACACAATGTAGCAAGCCTCGATATTTTCGGTTATAAGGGGACAAATGGACATTCGATATCATTTTCCTACAAGATTTTTGATATGAGTTTTAGAAATCATTCAAAAGCTTGGAATTCTACTAGAGCTCACGTGGCGGGTTTTCCAAAATACCCCTTCACATCGTTGCAGCATCCAGAATAAAATTATGCTCCATGTCCGTTTTGAGCCTTCATTTTTATCACGCGTATAACTCGCTGGAAGCATGAAAAGCATATCAACGTGGAGAAACTTTCGTAGTATCTGATTTAGTCTTTCAATCTAGAGTTTCTCCAAAGCAGGAAAAAAATTTCTAGTGAACATCCATATCTCTAACACTTTCGGCTATCGGTCAACCGGCCCCGTCCAAAATTGTCACAGAGATCTAAACGTGCAACTTAATGATGGGGCTTGCTCTTTTGAGCCCAACGTTTGCTCCGATGTGATTGACCAGATAGACCTACTTTTCATCGGCGTGGGTTTCTTGTAGAAAAATTTCTGAGATATTCTCATGAAATTACAATAACCGATATTGTGGGAAGCAAACATGGAATTTGATTTTTTCGCGAATGTTGAGGAATTTTCCTCAACCTAGTATTAATGTTCATCGTTTGTCCGGTCGCACCAATTGCAGTGCACGATTGAAGCATCCACATTTTCGTGTACCTGTTTTAGCCTGTACTGTCGTGTGGGCTAAAGTGAAGAGGTGGAGCTTATTGAAATTCCGCAGATTACTGTTCAAGTGCTTTGTTCTCAATAACAAACATTAAATTGAATAAACCTGACAACATACTCTAAAATTTTCAAGAGGTCTGGCATGGAGCTTCTAAGGTTAGACGTACATTTCAGTTTCATATCAAACCTTATCAGTATCACATGCTTGATCCGTCTTCAGAGCGATTGTTTTCATTGTGCGGCTCTTAGTACTTTTAACTTTCAAATCTTTTATCCGTCTTCTTTTTCAATGTCTTGAAATACTGGTCAAACACGTCTCCTTGCTTTCTCGAAAATAGCCAAGGTGTAGTTTTTCATAGGGCGTTATTCTTGACCGCCAGAGAGGATTTTGGAGGGTGGAACTCGGATTCACGGAAGCTGTGACGAGCATTACAGCCGCTCGGCCACGCGGCACCCTCGGTTTGCCTCGTTTGCCCGGTCGAAGTCTGTAGATCACTTTTATTGGACTACATCAAACTCATTCGATAGTGAAAATTTCGGAGAATTTGGAGCTGAAGCTAATTTAAGAAAGGATTTTTATGCGCACTATGAGAGCGAAGGTAAAGCCACATTCAACATTCGCAATTTCCTTTACACATAGAAGTTATATATGCACATAAATTATACAGAGCTACAAAGAAAATCATGTATATTCTGGCTGATTCAAAGAATTCAAGGTGTTCCGCAAAAACAAAGAAAATTTTTTGTTAAAGAACGAAAATCGCGCCACTGTGTGTATCGATTGTGCTGCTGACAGTAAAGGGATATAGCGCAACAAAACCACTGACATACCACACCCAAGAGGGGAGAACATATAAAACCTCTCTGCTTGTGAGTTGATCAAACTGGCCGATAGAGAGAGAACGAGAGTGATGAGTGTAGTGAATATCGTGTGTGGATTTGAAACGTGAGGCCGTGCACCAATTGATAGCTGCTCAAAGTGGTCAAAAAAAGGGAATTAGCAAATTTCGTATCTGTGCTACTCTTGCACATGATATTCATGCGCACATGAAGCATCGTGGCGAATGCTAATGAAGCTGAGCGCAAGATTGGGCGTCCAAGCGCTACTGATCCTTTAGACTGTCCTTTGCAGCTTTGAACTCTGCGTACCACTTTCCATTCGTATTTTCTGCAGTCCTATCATCGCCTCAAATCCGATCAGTCTTTCGCACCTCTTCACTAGCATTTTTTCCTGCTTGCCATGCGTGCGTGGGTAGCCAGCACATTTGTCCCCACGCAGCTCCACTTTGAAACAAATGCAGGCAGGTTGAATACCCAAAGATTTATAAGGAAATGCGCAGTTGAATTCTAACACTCGTTTTCAACCAGCTCTGGTTAATAAATTTGTTGTCAATTGCTCTGATGCCAAAACTCATAGAAAGGCCTAGCATATTCTTCTGCTAATGCGTAAGGTGCAGGGGCTGGAAAACTCCTGCAAAAAGCAATTAGTTTTAGTACTATCACACGTTCTCAGCTCACTATACCTTCCATCGCCCTAAGGTCACAAATGGACACGGAAAGACGTATCCGCGAGGGTAACAGCAGTAACTTGACACATCGGTAGATCACTGAGAGTCATTGTTGAAGCAAATTACATTCGATCACCTCTAACGATACGTCACAAAGTCCAATGCATTCCCTCTGAATTTAGTGTATCGCGATTTTTATCTTTCGTTTTACAGACTTTAGCTCTGTTCAAAAACGAATTTTTAAAAAAGTGAGTTTTCATCTAAACTATTTACAATGCAAGCGCAATGGCTGCGAATATCAAGCTTTACAACTGCGAACAGAATCCCATTTTTCCCTTGATGTGTTTTTGCTACCTCACCATCCCTTGAGGACATTTTCGATCAAATTCAAGTTCAATATTAGACGTATCGAGTTTTGCCCAACGTTAAGTCACTATGTTGTAATCTTGCTCCAACTGTTCAAATGAGATCAAATCCTCAGCTCAACAGTGCGCCTTCGAGACGATCGGAACGTGCTCGTAAAGAAAACGCTCGTTTTCTTGCTTCGTCTTAGAGTGCAAAATTCGACAAGAGTCGCAGCGAAAACGCCAACTTCTAGGGTTGTAAGTCGGTATATGCTTCTCCTGACATTTGATGCTAGTTCAATATCTAATACGTGGAAGAATGACAATCTGGCATCAAATGTCAGGAGGAGCACATAAGGGCTTGCAACTTCAAAAGAATCCTAGTCTGCTGCTCACAAATCACTCTTTCGATCGTTTTGCTGTTCAAAAAGTAGAGACATCAATGAGGAAATATTTTGTGGATTTTACAAAACACAGTTCGTGATGGTAGAGTAAAAGGTTTGTATTACACGAAAAAGCATTTTCTTGTTCACATATATCATAACCTTTACCAGTACGCATCACCAGATATTGCATTGATTCCAAAATTGTTACTTATCGGAATTAGAATAAAAATTGCTGCCTTTTTATCAACAATATTATTCTATCATCAATATAGCGCATGTGGCGCAGTGGCTAGAGGTGCTCTGCTTTGCACACAAAGTCAGTGTTTCGATCTCGCGCTCATGGCTCACCAAGCCATTCATTCCTCCGGGGTCGGTGAAATGGTACCAGACTTGTCTCAAACTTGTCTGGGAGGATAAGTAGCACTGAATTTGTACAGCGGGAGGCCAACTCAAGTTATTGTAGAAGCCAGATATGTATTTATTCACCTCAACTGAGGTTGAAAATTGAAGACGAATGCATGGCGTATCCCTCATGAATTGATGAACGCCGAGAGCCATCCTTTATCACTATCAGTTGTTGACCTGTTGAATAAAAAACCTAATTTTTAGTGGAATTATGTGTTATGAAACGGAAGATGAAGAAAGGGTCAATGCTTTTCAAATAACATAATAGTCGGAGTTTCGGGAAGGTTTATTCATCCGTCAAAATCTCCTTCACAGCTGTGCCGTTCTGTTGCATACCACGTTATTGCCCCATTTTTTCGCGTCTTTATATTACGTCCTTCCGAAATTGATATTCGATTTGCGGTTTCGCTATCTTGTATATGCTTAAGAATAAGTGGTCTATCGAATGAGCGACGAGAAAGAAGGAGGAGGAGGGTATGGGCGGTGGGGGAGGGGAAAACAAGTGGGAGGGGGGCAGAGCAAAGGTGACCGGGTGGTTAATGGTTATCGTAGCAAAAGCTAGTTCTATCTTTCCCTCAACACTCTCTTGACATCATCTGGCATCTGACGTGCTTATCTTCAAGGCTATAAGAAAATTTCTACTTTACGACATCCATAAGTAAGTTGAACTTCTTGAACAACAGTTGAAATAGCATGCAAAATGTTCAAAGACTTTAAGGTCGATGAGTGCAAAAAGGATCGAGCGGGTGTAGTGGGATTCGTTGAGTAAAAATGTGATTATGGATTCTCTTAGATCTAATTAAGATGTCCGACTTCTGGCTATTGAACAGTGTTACGTTCGGCAGTTGGTTCTATGCAATCGATTCGAAAGAAGAAGTCTTGATGATCAAAGGTTGCAATAATACTGCTCATCTTCATTAAGCTCATTTACAGAGTTCAACACTGAAAATCAATAAGATTCTTTCGTATTTCTTGTGAGACGCTGTCCCATTGGGGTGCACCGAAGAAAAATCAGTCGTACACCTGACCACAAAGAAACACTCTTATCTGATGTCCTTCGCGATTTCCTGAATCAACAGTTATGCTTTTATGTTCTAACACTTTTGATTTCACACTGCTAACTTAGCTTATAGGGAGTAGCATGAAATACCATTGTAGCTGTGCAGCACATCTATCTGTTCTGACGCTCATTTTTCTGAACAAACATCACAGTTTTCACTGAAAAAAGGCGTTCAAGCAGTGGTTTATCTGGGAGGAATGCAGCACTAGCACAACACAGTGTAGACCATGATGAACCGTTCTGCTAGTTATTAGTGCATACAACTGCCTCTGACGTTGTCTGTTAGGTCAATACCATCCAGTTCTCTTTTATGTTGATTAATATCGGAGCGTTATCCATAATCTTTATAATTGCAGTCCATCGTTGCCATTTAGTCTGGATCACTACGTTTCCGACATTTCAGTCGCATTTATGCATTTTGGCCATGAAAAATTTCGCCACAGTTCGGTTAGAAGGCGCAAGTGAAAAACCCATTTAATTCACTGGCCAAGGACTTTTCATAGGAGTTTTAGTAATCATTCGAAAGCTGACACTTGAAGCTACAGCCGCACGTCGCCTATTTCTTAAAACAATCCTTTATAACGTCGCAGCATCCAGATCGAAAATCATGTTTCACACTGCCTTGCGCCTTGATTTTTATCACGCGTATAATTTGCAGAAGACAAGATGCTTGTCAATGTGTAGAGAAATTTTTGCGCTATCTTAATCAATCGTTTTATCTTGAGTCTCTATCAGAGAGGAGAAACAATTTCTAATTGAATAAAATATATTGCTTGTCTTACTTGCTCCGCTTCCCACCACGCCCCCTGCTACGGCCTTCTCATTTCCTATTGGCCTGTGAACAACCTCACCAAAAATGTAAATCTCGATCTCTTTGCTCTGCTAATCATTTCCAAGAATTAGGCACGTCGGCAAAATCAGTAAACATTATGCTATCGGAATATTACCAAGAATCTAGAGAAAGAGCTCTGCCCGGTGAGATTTCAAGCTTAGATCGAAAGTCCACAAAGATCGAAGATCGAAAAGGTATTTTCAAAAAACTAAACTCATTTTTGAGCTTCCCGAAGTATGCGCTTTAAAATGAGTACTAGCGCACTAAGTGGAGTTTTGTTCAAAGAAATATAAGCGAGATAGGTTAGAAAGGCACGTTTCAGTGTGAAATATAAACTATCTTGAATTTTATAGCGCAATGAAAGGACATTAAAGGAAACCCGTGGTACGGAGTTGTGGCCAGAGACTCAGGCTTTGGAATGACCGTTAATATTCTAATGGAAAAATCCTGTCCAGCGAATAAAATCGGCTTAAGAATTTGCCGCCGTCTAACCGAATTGCACCAAAAGTTCTCTCCATCACAATTTCTTTTTTAAATTGCTTATGGAAAAGTAATTTGTAAAATCTTAGATGGATTTCAACTATATGAACAAAATGAATTTTTCTTGCTAGAAGGTATTCTTCTCCAACTTCCATCTGGAGACCACAATCGTGTGGAGAGGGTGCGTAAACGACAGAAGGAAGTGTGGAGAAATTTAGAGGCATCTTAACGATTTCGCAATAGTCACAATTCTACATGTTGACTATTGAGACAAAGACATAAATCTTTCGATACCTTATAGATTTCAGCATGTTCAAGGTCGTAGGTTATGTCGGATTCGTAGACATTGTCGTTGTTGCTACGGCGAGAGATGACCTTCACATGAGATAGTGGAAAGAGAATACGCAACTGGATGACGAAATTACGATGTTTATGTCTATGAAGTCAACCACATGCCGGACAAGTATTAGCTCAAGCTTCGTGAAGTAATCAAATTGGTCGTCACTAATTTGACTATTCGTCTTACCATGTGTATGGTGTTTTATGGGAATATAGTCGTAGAACGTACTTGTGGTCACATCAAGCAGTATCTAGGCATTTAGCGAGCTATCGGCATGTAATTTATATTTGTACCTTAACAGTCATGAAAAATCTAAAATCTCTTACCTGAATCAGCAGCACAAAGAGTGACCTGGACTGGCGACGGTGGGCAGCAACAAAAGCAGGCCATTGCTGTCGAAACAAGTGCTAGAAGGCATACGACAATCATTGTCTCTCACTGAAGCACATTTTCATAAGTGAAAAATATGGATGTGTAGTAAGTGGGACTGCGTATGGGACCCTATTTCCGCTTCTTTTATGCACTTTTTTGGTGACGTTGTAAACAAATCATGATCAACCTCGTGTATAATGCAAAGTGGCCGGCCACACCACAAATCATCGGCTGCAACTGTTGACGCCAGAACGAATTTGAGCCGGATGGCGAACTCAATGTAGTGTTGCAACATTAGGTTGTTGGTATTCCGTTCACAGTGACCTTAGTGTTGAGTGATGAAAAGCGAGAGTAGAATATTTGACCTAACATGTGACGTTTCTCGTTGCAACAGATCCTTATGACACTCCGGAGTACCCTTATCCATGGTATTAGTAAGTGCGTACGCTGCGAAATTTCAAGAAGTGATCTACCGTCCAGGTATCTCCCTCTCTGACAGGTCCCGCCCAGTTAGTCACGTGGGCACGTGGCGAATTCTCAGCTGGTGGATAGGGGAATAAACGTGAACCAAAAGAGACCGTTTGCTTCCCAGAGGCGCAAGTGGATTCAGGGATGAGCTACCTGCTTCTGCAGAGCTGATTTGACAAAACTCTATTTCTACGAGTCAAGAGGGCCAAGTTCCTTCAGTCAAGAGGTTAGGGGTCGCCTCCAACAAACGAGCTCCTCCCGCTCTTCCGACAGAGCTTGGAAGCTACTCGTGAGTACCCATCCCCCACATTTAGAGCCTAGCAAGCCAGAGGTTTGGCGTCAAAATTGCTCGAGACGGCAATAAATATGTGCCTAAACCTATCCTAAGCAGTTATTGACTGCTAAATCGATTTCGTACCTCGGTTACAAGAAGTCCTACAACAGTTCGTAATTAGCAAATGAAAGCGGTTTTTTTCGTTGGATTGGACTAGTGACTTTTTGGATGACTGACTCTTCCACGCGTCAAACAACAATCATTATTCGTTAGTTAATAGTCCTAGTAGCTTACTCCTTACTCAGAAAACATGGTGAAACTCGTGAGAAAGAATCCCAGTGGGAAACTTGCTCCCCAACTCGCTAGAATGATCGTCCACCTTGTAAGGTATTTGTTCACTAAAATAACGCTTGAACGAAGGCCATCTCACAAATTTTTGAAGAACTTTACTATAGCAATCCCTTCCAATCTTTTTCGCATAACTGCATTCCTCAGCAGAATCTAGCATGGTATCTCACTGCGGAACCTCTAAGTACGGATGGTACATGGGCTTTCCACGCGAGTTCTAACCACGGACAAGATCAGTGTGCATTATCATGCACCTTCAACTTATATGCTACGTACTCTTCTGATAGTAAATCAACTTATAATGTCTTCCCGGTAAATGCCGTGCTTGTTCAAAGATTAGCCCTTGAAATCCTTTCGACAATATCAATAGGAAACAATGACTAATCGGTTTTGCGATGCAAAATTTCAAGGTTGATTGTAGCCTAGTAACGCGCATCGATAACATTTCAAAATATGGCACAAATTATTCTACCAAAAATTTTCATTGATACCGTCATACAAACCCTTCATATTTTGCAAGAGAGACAGCCTCTTGAGATTGATAATCGTGTATCGTAAATCAATAAAGCAAGACAGAGTTCTTATAAGGCAATTTTTGCCTAATATTCCGAAATATTTGCCATCTTCAGAGAAGACTGATTTGAGTCAGTGATCCACAAGGGCAGCTGCCGGGAATACGAGTGAAAAGATAACGGCTAAACATATCAGATAAATTAGAGAAAAGAAGAATACATCTATCGGTATTAGTCAGCAGACTTGTTGCTACTAACACTTCGCGTTTGATAACATCTACGAGAAGTGTTCATAAATAAAGCGGAGGCCAAAGCTGAATTCGGCGGCATCATCGTCTCTACATCCTGTTTTCGCCACAATCGTATGGTCGTCATGTCGACGTTGAAGAGCATTAGAAAAGTGATGTTGGGATGGGAATCTCCCCTATCAATGAATGATATATGTCTTCCACGTTTACTTGCTGCATTTCTTATATACTACTTGCTGAACGTTACTTTTTAGTCTCTAATTTAATCATTCAGATGACATGTATAAAAGAGATGAAGGCGTACAGTAATCAAGAGGTTTTTAAACGAAGTCTCATTACAATTTAACCAATTTTTCTACCATCTCGCTTAAAAATTTTCTATAGACTCATAGGACGTATCGAGTTTTTCAGAGGTCTGGTACTGGCATTTCAAATGTCAAACGTACGTTTCGGTATTTTCATAAGCCCTTATCGGTACCACATGTCAATCAGCTGCTCTTCCCTCCTTTGATTAGAAACTGGGTTCTTGTATTTTATCCGGGGCAAATGAAGAAACAACCCCTTTCTCCAGACAAGAACTCTCCATAGCCTGATAGCAATCTCTCAAAAAACTTCAAACCTCTGACCACTGCGCTACGCGCAATCTTTTCAAAATTAAAATCTCTCAGAGCGCTGGAGATTTTAAAATAAAATTAGCTTTGCACCAACAGCGCGCTTTTATTAGTACTTTGCCGAAAGCACGAAAAGCTCATGAACGGTCAAAAGAAATTTTACGGATTCAAATCCATACATTTCATTCAACGTTACTTTCAAATCTGAGAAAAAATCTCAAATTCATTTGTATCACCTGTCGTCCCGTTAATCGTCGAGTGACTTGAGGGGGCACCAGCAGAATTTCCCTGCATCCCTATCTCTGTAAGTGTAGCCCAATAGTTCCGCCTCGATCTAGGGATTCGCTGAGCATCATGTCTTTCTTCTGGTCTTTTTGTGGAGAAATCGGACCATTGGATAGATGGTCCTTCTTTGGAGTGCTTTATATCCGAAGAATCTAGTCGGTAACGGCTCTCGTTGATGTGTTATCGTTAAAGCGCATCACGTGTCCTGCCCACCTCATTATCGATATCCTGGCGTCTCTGACCTTTGATCGTTGACGCAGATCAAAACTCCGAATCCTTTTTCTCATTTGCGAAATACGGGATACTCCTAGCATCGACCTTTCGACTGCAAGTTCAATAGCGCCAAGTGTTCTTGATTATCTCTTCCAAGTTCCAAGAACTCAAAATAATTCCATTGTGATTACATGCAAGTGGTTGTAGCTGTCCATTAGTAAACCACACGCCTGAACTTGGTCTGCTTCCAGGTGTCCTCCTCCACGCTCATGGCTTGTATGCTTACACTATGCTGAGTATTACGAATCATTTATGGTCCGTATTTGCGAAGACAAGTCAAATACTTTTGCACACGAACTCTGTGCCATAAGTCACAGACGTGCCTAGAAAAGATAGTCAGTAGTGCATATTTTTCGCTTGTTTTTTGTTGTCATTAGATATTCACTTCTGCGAAAGAGTGCGTTCGGAAGTGATCGACTAGGAATTTGCGAGTCAATTTGACCTTTTTAAACTTCTTGTCACCCATAGTCTTTCCCTACTCTTTGGTAACGACAGGAGATGTTTGAGAAAACGTGGGGCTCAAGTGCAAAAAACCACTCGACTCCTACGTACTCTACATACCCGATTTTGAGAGCTGATTGTAGTGCAGACAATCTATGGCGACTAAAGTAACGGGTTGTTGAAAAGAGCTTTTTTTCTCAGCATTATGCAAGCTATTGGTCAGAAATTTCGTCTCCAAGGAAGTATTCTTAGTACTTCTCCCTTACCCGCACTCATATTCTAGAATACGTATATTTCACTCCTCTTTGACGTTTTGGTGAATATTTGGCAGCTTGTCTCGAGATTTCAAAGGTGTATTCAATTTCTCAAATTGTTCTTATATTATCTGTAAAATTAGAATTAAAAATTCATTTCACACTTAAGCATCTTTCGCTGGATAAAGCCTTCCTTCCAGACCTCCAATATCCATTCGACAGCAAAGATCTCACTCATTTCAATGATACACTAGGTTTTCGAAAGAGACTTCTTAGCCTGCTGACACAATTGATGGGATACTGGATTTTGCACTCGACGCCATCGCACGTCACGTGTACATTGAGCTGCCCGATTACGCGGCGCCGAATACCAAACTCAGCATTCTTTGTAACAACTCACTAAGGAGTCTTTCTCAAAAGGCAAGCAGACCATTAAAACTCGTTGGATTTGCGCTATCGATTGGGTATGAAAGTCTAAGAGATAACCCGTGTCCAGCGAAAGTATTAATTTGTGCAACACAATTTTATTCTTGTTGCTAAAGCTTGCTAGGAGGCTTTTTTCGAAAGATGAGATCATCATCGGAATCCCCGAGATCTAAGTGTCGACTGATTATTGGAAGCCAATGTTGCGAAATCCATCCACTTACCGATGGAAGGTATAAGCGCATTAGGTAAAGTGAATCTAAATTTCAGTGTTACAGCGCAATAAAAAGTTGATGGGAAAACCAAAAGAATTAACGAACTTGCCGAAATATATGCTATCGAATGCTTGCTGAATTTTGAGGAATAGCCCTGTTTCTCGAAGAACGTATAAAAGTAAAGACAAATATTCTTTACATTGTCACAGCGTATTATAATGAAATCTTTTCAAAGAACAAAATAGACCATCCAAATTTCTGAGATCTAAGCTACGAATGACTGCTACAATGTCTGAAGAACAAAGAATTCCTTTTTTTTGAATATGCATGCTGGTAGGGGAAGTATCGCATTTTCCGCATTGATTAACGCTCCCTCTTCCTACACTCTCTTCGGCTACATACTGCAATTTCTTCGCATAGACATCTACTAAAAGTGTCTAGATGTAAATGGTGTACTTCCAAGCTTCGTTCCTGCAAGAGAGGCGATGTAAAGGCACAATAAGGATAGAAAGTTTGCTTTTTTGATAAGGCTGTGATATTAACTCTGGAAATTGAAGATCTCCAAGGCAAGTAGCCGCTCTTTGTATCAAAAGCCTTTGAAAAATTTCTCTTTCTGATATTTCCACTCTTTATTTGACGACAAGATACTTCTGACAGATGAAGTTTACCTACAACTACCAAAAAACCAGCTATGACGTCGAGGAGGCGGGTAAACATTCAAGCGTGGAATCCAATCTTTTTTTCGCTCTTACAAAGCTCCATGGCAACTTTTGAAGAATTTATTACCTTATAGAAATTTCTGAGACATGGGCTATCGAATGACCAGTGAAACTTTGGTGGCGAGCCAAATCGTAGCTCCAGCAGAGCAAATGAAGCAAACTGAACGTGAAACATAATTCAATTTTCGTTGCTACAGCGTAATTAGGAGTAATTTTTATAAGCCAAATTATTCATGAAATTGTAGATATTTCAACTTTTGAGTGATTGCCAACTGCCCGAAAAAAAAAGCTTTTGTCCAGCGCGAAAGGTCTCAAGTCCTTTAAACAATCGTGTACCTCAGCTAGTATACCTCGTCTTTTAAGGGTTAATCACAATTTCAGGAAACAGCTCTGTCTCACAAAAATTATGCGCGTGTGAATTTTCTCTCTTCTACAGCGTCATGGAAAGCCTTTTGCAAGGACCGATTACATAGCTCATTAGATATGTTCGACGTCATGAACTGAGAAGGGTAGGAAGAAATCGTTGTTCTCATACAAAACCTATTTTTACATAAACTACCTGAGAGCAATGAATAACTGCCGTAGAGGTTTCGTAGAAAATCATTTCTTTGTCAGCAGCGTTACGTCCTCAAAGTAACTTATTCACAAAGGCTTGAAGTTCGTGACTAATTCAAATTTATGAAAACTGCTCTTTTTGATGGCTTTTTCCAATGCTGTTTGGTGAGGACTTGCTGCAACTCCAGCCAAACTAAGAGAAACTAGTGCAGGTGCCTGTGAATGAATCACGGGCTAAAAGACATACAGCTATCATGATCTCTTACTGGTACACTTTTTGATGAATGAGATACGAATTAGTTGAGAGCGAATATGAGTGCTGTAGCGTAATTTTGCCTTGTCTGTGTACTATTCTGATGATATTATCGATCGTTTATGAATAATCCATTTGTAATGAGAAGTATTCAGCCACGCAGCCACTATCCACATCACACATCATTTGCTTTAGATGTAGACAATAGGAGCAAATATTTTGCAAGTCAGATAGAATATTCATTTTCCCGAAAAACATTTTATTGCTGAGAGTTAATCCGGCAGTCATTCCATATAGTCACGTTGTTGATGATCCGTTGACGTCAACAGATATGGTAATGATGAATTAAGGGTATAATCATTTTACATAACCGAACAGGGATTGTTTTTCGGAGTAACAGTTTTGCTTAGCACTGCAGAATACGTCTGTTCTAGGATACTAGTGGGTGCCTGTGTTGCTGAATTGATATCATGCTCGCTCCATTGCATAATTGGAATAATTTTAAAAAATAATGTCTGAACAAATACGACACTCACCAAGAAAATGTTGTCATTCGATGGACTGTCAGAAGTGTGCGTAGCGCAGAGGTTAGAAGTGGACGATAATTCACACTGTTCTGGACAGTGGATCAAACTCACGCGGCATGCCCACTGATCATCCGCTCATCGGAGGTTCGGCAAGGTGAAATACAACGTTAAGATATGAGGGAGAAAGTAACAACGTGAAAAAGAAACAACGGTACTTTTCCGTTAGCTGAGTGCCATTCTGACCTCTTGTAAAAACGTATTTCTTGGTCTTTTTAGCGTTCAAATAGTTGTTGGATAGCAAAATCAAAAGAACTTAAAGGTGTATCCCATCTTCAAAAAAGCCTCGTTATCGCGCTGAAAGAGCAAAAACAATATTTTGTTTCTCACTCAATGATATCTCGCTGACCAGAGCCTCTCTGTTATAGTTTTAAGAATGGAACGATAGAACAAATCTCAAGAATTCTAGTAATGCTTTTGACTTTATAAAGGACTTTTTAGTGCTTCATAAGGACCAAAAGGAAATTGCATTTCGCACGATATTCTTTTTCAGTTTTGCGAAGCCCACTACTATTTTGGCTGTCACAGCGCAATGCGTGGTTCATTTTAGAAATAGATCATTGGAATACTTAAGATTTGCTCCAACGATCGATTACTAGGACTCCGAACGAAAGGCTTTGGGTCTACGGTAAATCTTTGAATGAGGAACAAAAATAAATTTTCGCTGCTTCAGTGTAATAGAAAGGCCTTTATGAAGATAAAATGTACCACTGAAATTCTTATAATCTGTGCTATTTAATGACTACTTAAACATTCAAAACGAAAAGCATCAAAGTGAGGGCTTAATGCATGGTCCATTTTGAAAACAAAATAATTCTGGAATCCTTCAAATTTGATGAAGCTTTGATCAGCGAGAAATCTTTGAATGAGAAACATAATATTATTTTTTATTCTTTCAGCGCAATAACAAGGCTTTTTTTGAAGATAGAATATACTGCCCCTATTTTAAGCTATCGAGTGGTTGTTTAACTGTTAAAAACAAGCGCAAGATAATCTTTTCATGAAGGGTAGAAGTGGAGCTCTGTTAACGGAAATGTACCGAAAAAACGTTTAAAGAAATGTTTCAATATTAGGTGGATGGCCATAGGTTAAAACTCTGCTATTTTCTTGACCAAATACCTTACAAATAAACATTCACTATATCAAAAACAACATTCGATTTCTTCTCACTAGTTTTGTTTCGCTTTTCAGCGAAGTGTTTTTCAAATAGGACTATTTGTGAACAACTGGTTAATGACTTTTGACTCATGGAAAGGTCACTCCCGAAAAAAACATTGAGAGTTACTTTACAAAAAGCTCAACTCACACCAACATATACTGACGCTTTTTGGAAAGCTTTGTAACATTAGTAATTGCGAGTCGTCGAGTTGCTATGCCCCATATACAATGACTGCCTTGGCTCACCGATGTTCCAGGCTGGAAAGAAAGTTCTGGGGCGATTGTAAGAAAATAAAAATTTGTTTGTGAGCTCCAAGAAAAACAATAATAGCTACTTTTCAAAATAAAGGCCATAGTTTATTACGACTTTCTGCCATCGGTCCGCCAAGGTTCGGATCTGGTCGAAGTATCACTCCTTCGACATGGAATCAAGAAGCTTGACATGCTTCTTCAACTTCATCGAACGATTCAAACCGACGTTTATAGCAACTCATGCAACATTCATTGCTATTTTTATATTATCTTTCTATATGAGTAATAACATAACGAGTTCGATTGTTAAGGTAAAGTTGGATGCGAGGGGCGGCGTTGCATTATGGGAGGACTGGTGCGCAGCATGGACTGGAGTTTCGCAATCCATGGGCCGCCGACGACGAGAGTCGAGCGCCTTCAACTGGTCCGTGCGGCCGCCGGGTTACGTTTCGTCTTCGTATTCGTTACCTTCTCCCTTTAGCTTATCGATCGTTTACAATTATTGTTTATGATTCGATGTGGCCTAGTTCAGTTGCCGATTGCTGACTTTGTCCATAAGACGTAATTATGTTCACCACCTTCTACTTGCTGATTGATTGCTCGATGACGTACTAGACATTGTGATTGCAAACCCAGGTCACGGAGACGTGCCCAGTGGTGGGGGTCGTGGGCGACTCACCCCTAGGGATGGGAAGCGGGCTCGTGAGACGATCTCGAACATACAGTGTGAGACTTATATGACTTATGACGACTATGATACTCACACATCGTCGACCCGGCATACCGCCCTGGGGTTTCGTCATTCCGAGGCGACCACGATAGCTTCCCTGGTTCCCCCGTCTCCTGATGACGTTTGCAAACCTTCTAAGTTGAATATAGTCAGTTCTCACTCTTTGTCCTCATGTATTTGACTCACGCTGACATACTACTCATGTTACGAAATAGCTACTGGTCGAGCTACTACGATGTATTGATTTAACGACTATTGCGAAATATGCCCTTTTGCTCCGCCAATTGGATTGGTTGGCGGATATGAATGTATTATATGTAATTATTGTTTATTTTAGGTTGTTTTCTATTAGCGATTTATTCTGGCTGTTATTCCTAATAAATTAATCCGCGTGGCAGGTATACTAACACATAGCATTCGACGGGGCATTCACTACTGCAACCACTACAACGTTCAAATTGAACGAGGCTTGTCTTTGCGGTCTAGATCTCCGGCCTTAAAGCGTTGAAATCAGAGTACAGCCGGAGATTTGCTTGTTGTACCTTTCCCTTCCACTTCGTTGATTTCATCGGCTGCAGCGCGTTGTGAACGACCTTTTCACCAATAATGATGCAATGAAACACAAACTTTGATTGCATCGTTGGACATGGTGGAGGCTTGTAACATAAGGAAAATGATGACAAACAATATTTTGAATATAGGGCCTCGAGTGGGAAATCGCACATATGAAACTGTTGCCATAATCCCATGATCTGCATGGGTGTTTTCTCATGCTAATCAAAGTGACCCGCAACTTTTTTCTACCTAGGTAAGAAGCCGTTGTTACTAACTTCCCAAGCAAGTCTTGTTATAATTGTCATTTCTGGAAAGGTGAAATGTTTGGACTAATCGAGGCATAAGATCATCAATAGGCAACAAATTATTCGTAGTAGGAGCCTTTGACTTTTTTGTTGCATATGCACCTACCAGTCTCATAGACCAAAAGTATTCTATAGTGACAACCGAAACTGCTACGAGAGGAACATTTCCTGTCGCGCTTTCGAAATGCTCCACTCATTTTTTTTTCAACAGTGCAGAGGTTATCATCGACGGAATACCCAAACCGACTATGCTAAATGAAAGTCAAATTTATGCTTTTTTTTCTCGTCAATATTTACAGCACCTGATGTGTGATGTGGCTGCCTATTTGCATTACAGACGGGATTATTCATGATCTGTCAGTTACATCACGAAAAACCCATACAAAAGCGACAGAGTTATGGTCATGATGTGGTCCGATTCACACCATACATCTATCTTTTCACTAGTGAAAACAGTGTTTCAGTGAGAGATGATGATCGTCGTATGCCTACTGGCCTTTGTTTCGGCCGCAATGGCCTGCTATTGCTGCGCACCGTCAACAGCCAAGGCCTCCTTTTGTGCTGCGGATTGGGGTGAGAGATATTCGATTTTTTCAAGACTATTCAGATACAAACAAAATATGTTATTGTTGATAGTTCGCTAGCATAATCTATTAAGATACTGCCACGATCGGATCACCAAACGTATGTTTACGAGTAAGTGTTTACAAAATACCGTATACATAGCGAAACGATTGATGAAATCAGTTTTGATGAGTCCAATTTGTCACGTGCCTGTTAATTCGCGGGCATGTAGTTAATTCATACAAATGGTTATTTTGTCACTTCGTCATGCAGTGTTTTATTGTCTCTCTAGTATCTCATGCGAAGATAATCTCCCGTCATTATGAAAGCAACGAACGTTATATATCCGACGTAATCTACGACCTCGAACAAAGAAGTTTATAAGGTATCAAGAAATTTTAGCTTTTGTTTGAGTAGCTGGCACATAGATTTCTGCCTACCAAGAAATCGTTAAGAAGCCTCTTGATTTACCTAAACTTCCTTCTCTTGTATACACGCCCCATCCATACAGATGTGGACTTGAGATGGTGGTTGGAGAGGAGTACCTTTTAGCAGGTAGTGTTAAGTTTGTTCATGTGCTTACAATCTAGTAAGACGTATATAAATGGTTTTCCCAAGCATGTTAATGACAATATCCAAGAAGAGAGTTTTTTCATGGTTACAACACATGAATATTATTGAATTATTAACAACTGCGGTGATCCATTACCAATAACTACATCGACGGAATGCATTTTTAATAAAAAAAAAAAACGCTCCTGATATCGGTCACTGTCAGAGAAAACAGCCACAGCCTTGATTTCAACAAACATGTGAAAAGTTATGGAATAGTTGCTGATTTGAAAAACGACACGCCACTGTCCACCAATGTGCTACATCAATGCTGCAGTCCTGTCATATAAGTTACCAATTCGCTAAGCCTGAAGTGATATGAGCTTTAGTGATCGTGAGGTATGCGATTAAATTAGAGAGCGCCTGAGTATTGCAGAACGCCCCTAATTCCTGCCATTCACGCGCCCTCCCTCTGCTCGATACCCTAACGCAGACTTAAAATTATTGAAAAATGCGGGCCGATCTTGATGCAGAAAATTTTGAAATTGGATCAGTTCAAACAACAGTTTGCAGCACAGACTAGCTCCAATGCTCTTTGTTACGAACCTTTGTGCTATATGCTATCTGTTTAGCGAAATTAGCGTCATAATAGTTGAACGTACTTCATAAAACACTGGCATCTTATGTTCTTCTGTAAAAATTAGCCCTGTAAAATAAAAATTGTTATGATATGAAAACTTAACTGTCGCTTCAGGAAATCGCCTTAGAGATGAGATAGAAGTGTATCTTTGTGGGCAGGTGTCAGACATATTTTCCATTGGTCCACTCAAATGGAATATCGTAATTACGAACGAATCTTACAAAATTCCAGTGCTGAGTTCTGTAATTGAGCATAATAAACATGAGCAGTATTAATGATACTTTTATCAGATCAACAAAACTTCGCATTGATTAGAAAAAGCGTTTTCAAAAAAACCATTGCCAAACACGACGGTATTCAGTTGAAAGAGGTTAGACAACTATGTTTATATGACATAGATCAGGAGCAAACGGTTACGGATGGAAAGAAAGTTTGGGTGCACTTTGATAAGCATGAGATAACTTTCTTGCATTTCATAGAAGTATTACAGTTTCCTTATATGGGATTTCTCCACTAAAGACCTGGACACTATTTGTCTTCATAATCTATTTGTTACAAGCTTCCGCCATGTGCAACGATCCAACGATTTTTTGCTCTAATATTGGAGTTAGCGAGTTTTCACGGCGAACTGCAGTCGATGAAATCAACATAGTTGAGGAGGATGTAATAACAAGCAAATCTGCTTCTGAGCTGGCTTCATCGCCTTAATGCCAGAAATCTTTACCTCGGATGCAAGCCTCGTTCAGAGATAAATAACGAAGATTTCACTGGTGCTCTGGAAGGTGAACTATCGTCAGGTGCACGCGAATTGGCAACCGAACTTGATGCTTCTCATACATTTCTCCTAACTCATCTCCACCAGCTTAACTTTGTCTACGGGAAGCCACGACAAGTTTCGCACGATTTCGCTGAAGCACAAGCCGCCAAAAAAGTCGAGGTTTGTCGCCAACTGCTCAACAATCCACTGAATGATCGAACGCATTGTTACTTCGGACGAGAAGCGGTAAAACCACGTCGTAAAACGATGGCCTTTATTTTAAAGAATAGTTATCAATGTTGTTTGGAGCTCATGTATAAAATTTCAATCTTCTATAAGTGCCCCAGAACTTTCTTTCAAACCCAATACGATGTTTAATAGCGCTGTAAAAAAGTTATCCAGAAACACGTAAAATTTTCGAAAGAATGGTTATGGATGATTTTATTTCTCAACGTTTTTCTGAAAAGTATCTGATAAGGAAATATGAAAACGACATCTGTCAATATTCAGTGTTCCCCCATACATCATACTCTTTATAATTAGGTAAGTGAAGTTACAGCCAGGAATCACTTCATGTTTATTAGTAGTCAAAAGAAGTTCACGTTTTCTTGACTGATCATCCGAATTAATTCTACGACCGATTTTGTTTTAACTTTACATGCGTAAGGAAACCAGTTATGTGAACATTGCTTATGAAGCTCTGGAAGTCTAGTGGCAATACAATATCGTATTAGAATGATTTGCTGCAAAAAACTCTCGTCACATATTGAGTAATACGCCTTGACTTGAAATGTTCATCGTGCAACATCAATGGCAGTTTCCAAGATTGAGTCACCACGTTTCAGCTTACAACCATTTATATCCTTATCACGGCACGCAAGTTTCTGGAGACCTTTTTCGCTGGAAAAACGTTTTCTACAAAAATTTTGCCGTCATTTGGAATCCCATATTTTAGTGATCTTAATAATATGCTTAATTTATATAGATAAATCTTTTCTCACTGTACAAGTGATAATATTATCAGCTCGTTTCTTTCTTATGTTTTGACGCTAGTGCAACAAATACCAAGTTTACTTATCAGAAGTAATCAAAATTGCATGATTTTGATGTCGTTCAATTGTAAATTTTCTTGTGAACATTCTGGCATACAAATTGCTTATACCTGCCTCAAGATAGAGCCGTGGTAGGAACGAATTCGCTTGCTACTCACGCACGAATGACGCGTAGGAGAAACGCTAGTGAAGCGGCGCTGAAGAATTGGAGCTTTCTGTGTAAGTGTCGGACTCGACTGATTTTCCAGACTGCGGTCGCCAGCTTTAAACACCGCGAACCACTTCCTGGCCGCCTTTTCTGCAACTATATCACTGCTCCAAGCCCCATTAATCGTGTGCGCTCGCTTCACTAGTAAATCCCTCCTCCGGGAGCCTACGTGCATGAGTAGCAAATGAGATTGTTCCCAGGACAGTTCCATCATTGGGCAAGTATAGTCAACTTGTACATCAAAATGTTTGCAAGAAAATGTACAATTGAACCACACTCAAGTCATATGATTTTGATAAGTTCTGACTAGTAAATCTGGTGCTTTTTGCTCCGACGCTAAAACTTATAGAGCGACCTACCTTTATGTTTCCACACTCAGTTTGCTTTGTTTGCTCAGCTGGGATCTGTAAATGGATTTTCGCAGAGCTGTTGGTGTTATTCGAAGGTGCAAATTTCAAAACTTTGACACAAATAGCACTTTTTGTAGGCTTGCATAGAGCGCCGTTGGAGTGGATAGTATACTGCGTTTCTCACTCCAGATAGGTAGTCGTCGCTTGGACGCCTGTCTAGTCTGTTTAGCGGTGTGGAATAAGAAACAGGTTGCACCTGTAAGACGATAGAACAAGTTCTTTTCTGCATTTTTTATACAAAAGGCCTAGAAATTTTATCAATACGAAGAAAAAATTTCTGAACTAACAGCGGTGGTCGCGCGCCTCTTAAATGATGCCGCGCGCAACGCTTTCGACCACCTCATCGAAAAGGCCGCCTTTTGAAAAGGCGCACAATTTTCGTTTCTGTTTCGGGAAGTTTCTCGGCTTTCTTCGCTAGATTTGTAGATGAACTTTGTCCCATCGTTTCATAAGTGCAAACTTTTTTTGTCTCACACTGCCTCCGAATGATCTTCACACGACTAGCTATATATACAAAGTACCAAAGATCTTTTCGTTCTAACAATACTCTACAAAGACTTTACAAAAACCGATTTGAGAAACGAAATTCTCGAGCTCTGTGGAACATGAAATACCGCAATACAGCAGTTTTCATGGCAAATTATTCATATCGTCGAAATTTGAACCTTCGATTGATCATGAAAGTCCAACGGAAAGATTAGCGAGAAAAGCTTTCACAAAGTCACGTATTCAATAGATATATTCCGCCCTGAAAGGGTTATTAGTCAAAATGCAAGCTATTATAATCAAAAGAAGCAAGTGTGCCTCATGATAACCATCGTCTTCCGTGTACTCATAGTCACAATATCAAAGGTTTCTGGACGAAATGGCTTGTAAAATGCAATTGGCCTACGCTCATCCATGCACGAATGGGTGAGCATGTTCACTTAAGAGAGAGTTCATGCATCGAATATTACCGCTATTCACTTTCTGCATTCATCTGCATGTTAGGGAAACCCAAGGTCACACTCGGGCCTGCGTTTGACCCTTGAGGAATCATCATAAAAATCGTTGTCACCGCAGCAAATTGCGCGATTTTCAGTGTTTGATAAAGCTTTTTCCCCACTTTGCAAAAACTTCTAGGATTTTTGAATTATTCATATATGTGTGTTGTGTATAGAGTAAGACGCTGGTTTGCGCGCCATCATTCTGGATGTTTTCAAGCATACTTATTGATGTAGAGTGATGTGCAAAACTTTTGCATCAAGCGGGTCTAGAACCCGCACCTCACTCTTTCCGGGAGCGCGTGCTCTATCCGTTAGATGCTCTGTAGCGTAGAAAGTGTAGTGTGCAAAATTGGCATCGCTAGTAAACGGAAACAGCACGCGTTCCTGAAAGAGTGAGGTGTGGGTTCTAGTCCAGCCTGACGCGAAAGTTTTGCACCAGTCTACATCAATGGGTATATTTGAAAACATCATATCGCAGCTAAAAGCGGTTGAATAAAAAAATCCCATGTAGTTTCTCATACTAAATGTCGCAATCAACTAATTGCATTGAACTGTACAAATGATATTGCAATAAAAATTCACAGTTTTTGACTTTCCTAGTTCTATGCAAAACACAAAATTGCCATAGAAAGTTAAAATTAGAAATCTTGGGTTATTGCTCAAAAATGATGATGCATGTTGTATGCAATACCACTTTATCGATAACTTTCGCTATAACTAAGTTTATATCAATCATTCGTTCACTTTAAATTACTTAGAGTTGATATGTGTAACAAAATATTGAGAACATATGGACTGTAGATAAATCCTGAGCGTGGAGGGACAATCGTGTTTTGGTAAAAGGTTTGGAAACGTCGACATTATGCAAACTATTGATCAGAACTTTGTGTCATCAGAGAGCTATACTCGGTACTTCTTCTCCATCCTCCCCTAAACTTCAAGAAACCGCATGTTAATTCTTCTTTGATGTCTTAGTGATTGTTCGAAGCTTGATTTTCGAGAATTTTAGAGTGGATTTCGTTTGTCAAATGACTTTTTTATTATGCTGTGGAAGTATTGCTGTTTCAAGCGTTTTTTGGTGGACGAGAGCCGTTACCGATTGAATTTTTCGGGATATCAAGCACTCTTCAGGAATATCACCGACCCGATAGTCCAATTTCTTCAGGAAAGCAGAAAGGCATAGAAGAAAGATATGACGCTTAGCGAATTGAAAAGGACCCACTAGGCTGCTCTTGCACGCGATAGGGAAAAATGGAAGTGTTGCTGCTACCCGCTCGTGTCATTCGGCGATCAACGGGACGACAGGTGATCAGGTGATACTGTGAAAGTAAATTATTTCACACTCAAACATCTCTCGTGAGGAAAGCTTTACATTCACACTTTCATTAACTATGCGATAGTACGAAATTCAACGACTTCAATGATGAAGTTAAGAAGGATTTCGGCGTTAATCAATCCCTGAGGGATGCGCCGTACATTCGTCTTTAATTTTCAACTTTGTTTGAGCTGGATGCATATTTGCCCTTGCAATGGCTCGCGATGACCTCTCGCCGTACCGAGTCAGTATAGCTTCATGCGCGAGGTTGAACCATCGACCTTATGTGCGACGCAGAGCACCTTTAACTGCTGCGCCACAAGCACACTGCTTTTGATGACATTCTTTGTTTCAATAGAAAAAGGATGTTTCAGTCCATTGCTAAAGCTAAAAGAATATCGAGTTCTCACCGCCGCGTCGATCGAGTGGCGCAGTTTAGATGCGGCGTAAGATGCGCGCCGAGCGCAGAACGCAATATTCTTAGCTGTAACAACATACTGAGGAGCCTTCCTCAAAACCAAGCATGTTTTTGAAATCCTTGAGATTTGCGTTAGTTAATTGATATACAAGACTAAGAGAAAAGCAGTGTTCAGTAAATAGTTCATAAATGCAACACAATTTATTCTTGTTGCTACAACTCACTAAAAGGCCTGTCTCTATAAAAGCACATCATTAAAATTGCCGAATTTTAAACTATCAACTGGTCACTGATCTGAGATGGCTTGATGCCAATGTTGCGAAATCCATTTGCATACCGCTGAAGGGTATGCGCGCCGCATGTAAGATGTGGTCACAATTACAGTGATACAGCGCAATAGAAAGTTTTTTCTACAAATCAAAATAGCTGTTGAACTTGCCAGAATTTGCGCTATCTGATATTTGGTGCATTTTATAAAAAGTCTGTTCACCAAAGATGCGTAAGTGTGAGATAAAATTTTCTTTTCATTGTTACAGCGATCCAAGGCCTTTCAGAAAACAAAGTGTAGACAGGGTCGACCGAACTATCGACTCAATTATTGGACTAAATGTGTCGATACGCCGCCGATATGCGAACGCTCCGCCGACTCAGCACACGCACGGACAATGGGCGGAGCGACACCGCGCACTCAAAAGCAATGGGCGGGGCGACACCGACCTTCATTTACCAGCAGGCGGCGGCGGAGAGTGGTTGCTCCATCTCTGTCGTCTTACCATCTTCTCTGTTGTCGCTTTTATGCATTATCGATTCTTCTCATTGGCTGTTGACTCTTCACCATAATCTAGGGTTTTTCCAACTGTTGGTTGCATGCCGATTACCTCATTGTTAGGTTCATCTATTGCATCACCATAATCGTTAGTGTCCCTCACATGTTGTTTATCGCAATACTGATTAATCATAATTTACTACACTGTGCCCGACTGAGTCACTGTTCATAGTCTCTGACTAGAATGAAGGGGCATATTGAATGATGCCATCGAAAAGCATCATTTCTATGCCATTCGAAACGAAAGCTTTCTATGTTCACTTTACTCATAAGATGTTGCATTTAACAGAGTGCATGTCAATAGAGTTTTATCAGAGTGTAGAACAAAAAAGAAAAAAATTAAGAATGTTTTTTTTTGTCCTCTAAAATTAAAAACTTGATGTCGTTAAATGAGTAAAAATACTCACGAGTTTAAAAATCTCAACGGGAAGAAAACCGAACGATTCTAATTGGAAATTGCCTAAACGCCAGGCTTACAAAGCTCCAATATCAAGCCACCCATTCGCATGATCCTTCGCGTAGAAAGCTCTACAAAATTGCTTGGCATATGCCCATCTCACCACGAGCTCCTTCATTCTGTCATGATCATCGGCATGGCTCACCGCACCTTTCTGTTGAGTGAAATTAACAGGATTTTCTGTTACAAAACTCTATCACTTTATCAATATCAGGTCTGTATATGATATCTTTTAGCAACACTACTATCAGTGCTATTGCAAAGCAAATTCGAATTATGTAAATACTCATAGATAACGAATATATCAAATCACAAAATAAAAAGGGAGGAAACGGCAAAATGTGCTTTCGCTGTTTTTGAACGATAAAGCTCATCATAAAAACATTTTAGTGATTATGGATTGACAATATATAAGTGAGATCTAGCCTTCAAACTAAGCCTTTAGCTCCAATCTGTTGCTAATTTTTCGTGCAAGGTTATACAGCACTTCGTCGCTTTGCAGTTTGCTTTGAAGCCGTTCTGATATCATACAAACTTGTGCTACCATTATACACTGATCCATATAGATATACTGGCCTATCACCCACCAATGATATACAATTGTCTTACATATACCAGTCCTTGAAGTAGTGCCTCAGTCTTGCATGATTCATATTGGCCGAGAGAGCATATTGCTTTTGCTGTATGCAAAAGTTCGAATTGTTTGTTTCTCACTAAGTACGCCCATTATGTTTAATCCTCTTTATACAACCAAAAGATAATTGTTACGCGAACTGATCAATCGACCTTTACTGACAACCGCATTTGATCTCGTATAGTTCAATCTCATTACCTTTGCTCACTTTTTTCCTGAGGTATGTATCACGATGAGAAAGATTTGTAGTATTATTTTCAACCGCTCTTTCACGTCCACTCCTATCTCACCAATACCAAGTATGCTTCAAAGCAAGACTCTTTCATGATCTTCGTTCGTGTTTAACCGCTTGCAGCGGTGGTATGATATCTTAAATGTGTACCCACTGATGTAGAGCGATGTGCAAAACTTTGGCGACAGGCGAGACTAGAACCCGCACCTCACTCTTTCCGGGAATGCGTGCTCTATCCGTTACACTACTGACGCCCATTTTGCACATCGCTCTTTCTACGCTTCAGCGCACCTATCTGCCAGCCGCCAGCCGTCAACGGCCTGGCCCGGGTAGTCGGTCTCGACATTGAACCCTGTCACGCTGACAGATATTGGGTATTAAAGATTAAATGATAATCGTTTTTGTTTAACCGCTTATAGCGGTGGTATGATATTTCAGATATATCCCCACTGATGTTAGCCAACCGTAAACTAAAGCCGAGAAACTTTCCGAAACAGAAGAGAAATTCCAAATAAATAACGAAAATCGTGCGCCTCTTAAATACGCGGCCTTTTTGATGAGGTAGTCGAAAGCGCTGCGCGCGGCACATCGGCGCGCGACCATCGCTGTTAGTTCAGAAATTTCTCTCCGTTTTAATGAGATTTTCAGGCCTTTTGTATAAGAACTGCAGAAGAGAACTTGTTCTATCATTCTATAGGTACAACCTTTTTCTTATTCCACACCGCCAAACAAACTAGACATGGCGTCCAAGCGACGACTAAAACATGGAGTGAGAAACGCAGTATTCTCTCCACTCCAACGGCGAGCCTACAAGAAGTGCTATTAGTGTCGAAAAGTTCCAAATTTGCACCTTCGATTATCTAATAACAATCCTGCGAAAATCTACTTACAGATCCCAGCTGAGCAAACAAAGCAGACTGAGTGTGAAACTTAAAATTAGGTCGCTCTCTAAGTTTTAGCGTCAAAGCAAAAAGCACCAGATTTACTAGCCAGAAATTATCAAAAATATATGACTTAAGTGTGGTTCAATTGCATACCTTCTTGCAAACATTTTGATGTACAAGTTGACTATACTTGCTCTATGATGGATTTGTCCTGGAAACAATCTCATTTGCTACTCATGCACGAATGGCCCCTGGAGGAAATTGCTAATGAAGCGGCGCACACGATTAATGGAGCTTAGAGCGATGATATAGTTGCAGAAAAGACGGCCGGAAAGTGGTTCGCGATGTTCAAAGATGGCGAGCGCAGTCTGGAGAATTAGTCGAGTTTGGGCCCTAAACAGGAAGCTCCCTTAATCATCAGCGCCGCTTCACTAGCGTTTCTCCTACGCGTCATTCGTGCATGAGTAGCAAGCGAATTCGCTCCCACGACGGCTCTATCTTGAGGCAGGTATAAGCAAATTGTATGCCAGAATGTTCGTAGGTAAATGTGCAATGAACGACACCAGAATCATGCAGTTTCAATTGCTTCTGGTAAATAAATCTGGTATTTGTTGCACTAGTGTCAAAACTTAAGAAAAAAGAAACGACCTAATCTTATTATCACTTGTACAGTAAGGAGATTTTTGTCCATGAGTTAAGCACACTATTAAATTGCAGAAACGTTTTCCCACCAAGAAAGGTCTCCAAAAAATCGTGTATACTCCGCCCCGAAAAGGTTATAAATGTTTGTAAGCTGAAACGTGGTGACTTGATCTTGGAAATTGTCACTATGTTGCACCATATACATGTCTAAGTCAAGGCGTATTACTCATTATGTGACGGGGGTTTTTTGAAGCAAATCCCTCTATTACAATATTGTAGTATGACTGGACTTCCAGAGCATCATAAGCGATGTTCACATTCCTGGTTTTCTCATGCATGTAAAGTTGAAACAAAATCAGTCGTAGAATTAATTCGGATGATCAGTCAAGAAAACGTGAACTTCTTTTGACTACTGATACACATGGAGTGATTCCTGGCTGTAACTTCACTTACCTAGTCATAAAGAGTATAATGTATGGGGGAACACTGAATATTGATAGATGTCGTTTTCATATTTCCTCAACAGATAACTTTTCAGAAAAATGTTGGAAAATTAAATCATTCGTAATCATTCTTCTGAAAATCTCATGTGTTTCTGAAGAGCTTTCTTATAGCGCTATTTAACATCGCACCAAGTTGGAATGAAAGTTCTGGGGCACTTGTAGAAAATTTAAACTTTATACGTGAGTTTCAAACAGGAACAATGATATCTATTCTACAAAATAAAGGCCATTGTTTCTACGACGAGGTTTTCCTGCTACTCGTCCGAAGTCACAATGCGTTTTCAAAATCGATCATTCAGTAGATTGTTGAACAGTTGGCGATAACACCGACTCTTTTGACGGTTGTGTTTCAGTGAAATCGTGCGAAACTTGTCGTGACCTTTTGTAGACAAAGTTAAGCTGGTGGAGATGAGTTAGGAAAAATGTATGAGAAGCATCAAGTTCGGTTGCCAATTCGCATGCACCTGACGATAGTTCACCTTCCAGAGCACCAGTGAAATCTTCGTTATTTATCTCTGAACGAGGCTTGTATCCGAGGTAAAGATTTCTGACATTAAGGCGATGAAGCCAGCTCAGAAGCAGATTTGCTTGTTATGACTTCCTCCTCAACTATGTTGATTTCATCGACTGCAGTTCGCCGTGAAAACTCGCTAACTCCAAGATCAAAGCAAAAAATCGTTGGATCGTTGCACAGGGCGGAGGCTTGTAACAAATAGATTATGAGGACAAATAGTGTGCAGGTCTTTAGCGGAGAAATCCCATATAAAAAACTGTAATACTTCCATGAAATGCAAGAAAGTTATCTCATGCTTATCAAAGTGCACCCAAACTTTCTTTCCAACCGTAGTCGTTTACCCCTGATCTGCGTCATATAAACACCGTTGTCTGACCTCTTTTAACTGAATACTGTCGTGTTCGGCAATGGATTCTTTGGAAACGCTTTTTTCTAATAATGCGAAGTTCTTTTGATCTGATAAAGGTGGCAATAATATTGCTGATGTTTATTATGCTCAATTACAGAACTCAGCACTGGAATTTTGTAAGATTCGTTCGTAATTACGATATTCCATTTGAGTGGACCAATGGAAAATATGTCTGACACCTGCCCACAAAGATACACTTCTATCTCATCTCTAAGGCGATTTCCTGAAGCGACAGTTAAGTTTTCATATCATAACAATTTTTGTTTTACACTGCTAATTTATACAGAAAAACATAGAATGAACATAGAATGCCAATGTTTTTGAAACCATGTTGAACTATTGTGACGCTAATTTTGCTAAACAGATAGCACATAGCACACAGGTTCTTAACATAGGGCGTTGGGGCAAGTCTATGCTGCAAACTGTTGCTTAAACTGATTCAATTTCAACATTTTCTGCAGTGAGCTCGGCCCGCATTTTTCAATAATTTTAATTCTGCGTTACATATCGAGCAGTTGGCGCGTGTATGGCAGGAATTAGGGGCGTCTGCAATACTCAGGTGCTCACTGGTTTAATCGCATGCCTCACGGTCACCAATGCTTCTATCGCTTCAGGGTTAGCAAATTGATATTAGACTTTTATGAGAGGACTGCAGCACTGACGTAACACTTTGGTGGACAGTGGCGTGTAGTTTTTCAAATCAGTAACGTATTCCATAACTTTTGGCATGTATGTTGAAATTAAACCTGTGGCAGTTGCCTCTGGCAGTGACCTATCTCAGGGGCGTTATCTTTTTTTTTTCCTAAATGCATTATGTCGATGTCGTTATTTGAGCTGGATCACTGCAGTTGTTGATAAATCACTAGCATTCATGGTTACTGGTTCAATGCTTACAACAATAACCATTAAAAACCTCTCTTCTTGAAAATTCTTGTTAATTTGCTTCAAAACCATTTACATACGTCTCAGATGGATCCTAAGCACATGAACAGCATAAACACTACCTGCTAGAAGGTACTCCTCTCCAACCGCCATCTCAAGTCCACATCTGTATGGATGGGGCGTGTATACAAGAGAAGGAAGTTTAGGTAAATCAAGAGGCTTCTAAACGATTTCTTGGTAGGCAGAAATCTATGTGCCAGCTACTCAGACAAAAGCTAAAATTTTTGATACCTTATCAACTTCTTTATGTTCGAGGTCGTAGATTACGTCGGATATATAGCGTTCGTTGAATTCATAACGACGGGAGGTTATCTTCATATGAGATACTAGAGAGACAATAAAAAACTGCGTGACGAAATGACAAAATAACCATTTGTATGAATTTACTACATGCCCGGGAATTAACTGGCACGTGACAAATTGGACTCATCAAAACTGATTTCATCAATCGTTTCGCTACGCATACGGTGTTTTGTAGACACTTACTCGTAAAACCTACGTTATAGTGATCCGATCGTGGCAGTATCTCAATAGATAATGCTAGCGAACTATCTACAATAACATACTTTGTTTCTACCTCAATGTCTTAAAAAAATTTGATATCTCTTACCCCAATCCGCAGCACAAAAGGAGGTCTTGGCTGGTGACGGTGCGCAACAATAGCAGGCGATTGCGGCCGAAACAAAGGCCAGTACGCATACGGCGATCATCATCTCTCACTGAAACACTTTTTTCACTAGTGAAAGGACAAATGCATAGTGTGAGTCCAACCGCATCTTAACCCTACCTCTGTAGCTTTTGTATGCGTTTTTCGTGATGTAACTGACAAATCATGAATAATCTCCTCTGTAATGCAAAGTAGGCAGCCACATCACACATCAGCTGCTGCAAATGTTGACGAGAAAAAACGAATAAATTTGACTTTGATTTAATAAAGTCGGTCTGTCGGTATTCCATCGATGATAACCTTTACTCTGTTGAAAAAAATATGCGTGGGACATTTTGAGAAGCGCGACAACAAATGTTCCTCCCTAGCAGTTTCGGTTGTCACTAAAGAAAACCCTTGGTCTATAAGACTAGTGGGTGCATATGTTACAAAGATGTTAGAGGCTCCTACTACGAGTAATTTGTTGCCTATTGATGATCTTGTGCCTCGATTAGTCCAAACCTTTCACCACTCCAGAAATGACAATTACAACAAGACTTGTTTGAGAGGTTATTAACAGCGGCATTTTACCTAAATGGAAAAAAGTTGTGGGTCACTTTGATTAGCATGAGAAAACTCCCATGCAGATCTTGGAGATATGACAACAGCTTCACATGTGCGATTTCCCCACTCAAGGGTCCTAGATATTGTTTGCCTTTATTTTGCCTATGTTACCAGCCTCCACCATTTCCAACGATGCAATCAAATTTTGTGTTTCTTTGCGTCATTATTGGTGAAAGGGTCATTGACAGCGAGCCGCAGCCAATGAAATCAACGAAATTGAAGGAAAAAGCACAACAAGCAAACGCTTTGATGACGGAGATCTGGACCGCAAAGAGAAGCCTCGTTCAATTGAACGTCGGTTTGAATCGTTCGATGAAGTTGAAGAAGCATGTCAAGAGCTTCTTGATTCCATGTCGAAAGAGTTATACTTTGACCAGATCCGAACCTTGGCGGACCGGTGGCAGAAAGTCGTAGAAAACTATGGCCTTTATTATGAAAAATAGCTATTACTGTTTTTTTTTTTGAAGCTCACGAACAAATTTTTTTCTTGCAAGTGTCCCAGAACTTTCTTTCCAACCTGGAACATCGGTAGGTCAAGGCAGTCATTGTATATGGGGCATAGCAACTCGACGACTCGCAATTAGTAATGTTATAAAGTTAAGCGTTAGTATATATTGGTGTGAGGAGCTTTTGTGAAGTAATTCTCAATTTTTTGTTGGGAGTAATCCTTCCATGAGTCAAAAGACATTTACCAGTTGTTCACAAATAGTTCTATTTAGAAAACTGATGAAATGCGAAACAAAACTTTGATATAGTGATTGTTTATTTCTAAGGTATTTGGTCAAGAAAATAACAAAGTTTTACCCCAAGGTCATCTCACATATTATTGGAACATTAGGTTAACAGTTTTTTTCGGTACTCTTCCGTTAGCAGTGCTCCATTTCTATCATTCATGAAAAGGTAATCTCACTCTTGTTATCAACGATCAAACAACCATTCGATAGATTAAACCAAAAGAATTTGAGCGGTATATTCTATCTTCAAAAAACCCTTGTTATTGCACTGAAAAAGTAGAAATAATATTTTGTTTCTCAATTTCTTATATTCTTCTTTGAGCCAAACACGAGGTGATACAATAACCTAAAGAATAATACATAAACAATAACAAACAGACAATAACAAACAATAATAAACTTTATTATACCTTTCCTTCGAGTGCTTTATCAAGACCACGCTCAAATTTCAATAGATCCTTTCATTATTATTTGAGCCAACATATCACTTGGTCTGGTAAAAGCTCTTGTACAGCCCGAGACACGTGTTTCGTCCTTACAGACTCATCAGCCGGGCAGAACCCGTCGTCTGTCGATCTTTTCATAGTCAGTTCTCTCGGGAGCGTCACACTCCTTATATATAGTTATCGTCGACCTACGCTTTACACTCTATGTCAGGTGAAACATTCACCTAACACAGAGTGTTTTCGCACTCGATTGCTAGCTGGCTGGTATTTTATCATATTATACCCTTCCTTCGAGTGCTTTATTGAGACCACGCTCAAATTTCAATAGATCCTTTCATTATTATTTGAGCCAACATGTCATGTGACGATACCTAACTGTCGAGGAATCACAACAAATTCTCCACCCTTATCACTAACCGATAGCCTTATTCTTCCCTCCCTTATCAACTCTCGAACCTCTTTCATGCCACGCTTTTGTAGCTCGGTGAGGTTCGATTGAAATCTTTTTATACGATAGTGAGTAAGGGTTTTGAAAGTCTCGTCCGCAAATGAAGAAGAAAGAAGAAGAGAAAACAAAAGAAGCATTGTCACTAAGGCAAAAAATTGTCTTAGCTCGACAATGTGTGAAATTTCTCCGACGCTGCATAGAACATCAAATCGTTTCGAACTTCATTAAACGAAAACGACTTCACGCGATATGTGGTGTACCAGAGGACAGCCATCGAATACTGGATATCGAAATGAAAGTGCTTCGCGCCTGTCTGCGAAGCAAGCAAGACAATCTGTACGCTATGCTGAAGAAGTGCGCGACGAAGGAATATTATTGTGATCAGTATTTGGAAGGCAACCTCTGGAGGAGAATAGTTGGTGGGTCAAAATTGATTTGCGATTCCATTAGGTTGAATGCTAAAGATACTTTACAGAGAAAATTCGATGATCTTTTAAGTAGATCGCATAACATGATTTTGAGAAGGCATACGGATACCGCTAATGAAGAACAAGCGAGTCACAATAGGACAAGTAATGCACCAAGAAATTCAAGGGTCATTGTGCTAGGAGGCGTAACTCTCCCTGATGGTGCGCGCTCGCTATTAGAATTGGGTCCAAGCTTTTCACCATCTCAACCCATTTCTAAGGTGTCCTTGCGTAAGGTTGCATGTGGCTTACATGATCTGCAAGATCAATTCCGTAAAAAGGCCAGAGCTGAAGAGACTAATAGGAATGAACAGCAAGTAGAGTGCACCAATACCACCATTTCCTCGGCCGTTCTTTAGACAACAAGACCTCAGCGAGGAGGTTGAAAGAAAATTCCGGAAATTTGCGGACGAGACTTTCAAAACCCTTACTCACTATCGTATGAAAAGATTTCAATCGAACCTCACCGAGCTACAAAAGCGTGGCATGAAAGAGGTTCGAGAGTTGATAAGGGAGGGAAGAATAAGGCTATCGGTTAGTGATAAGGGTGGAGAATTTGTTGTGATTCCTCGACAGTTAGATATCGCAATAACGAATGAGCATCTCGAAGATGCTTCGCTTTACCGATCATCCTCTGTAAAGGTATTCAAAAGGCAAAACCGCAAATTAACAATGAGTGGGTCCGTACGGCAAAAGCGGCAGGCTTGAGACCATCTATCATTTCTCAATTAAAATCCCGTCACCAACATATCCTGTCTTATACTTACTTATGAAAACACATAAGTTAGTATCCACTGATGATCTAATGTCTAACGATCCATCCATATTCAAAGTTAGACCTACCATCCGCTGTGTAGGCAGACCGACGGATAGGATAGCTGGTTCTTAACGTCAATAACATCCCAGTTGCTAGGACACACTCCAGCCCATCTGACGAACACTCAGATGTGCCTGGATCGTCTACGTAACCCGAACCGAACAGCGCGTACGTAAGGGAGTCATTCGACGTCACTGCTCTATACACCAAAGTATCGAATGACTCCGCATTGCAAGCCACACATGAGCTTCTGATACAACACCAGGGAGCTGTAAACATGTATAGCTTGTCGATTGAGCAGTTCATGGTCCTGTTAAAAGAGTGCCTGAACTGCTCAATCTTCAGATGGTCCGGGAATTATTTCGCGCAAATCAGAGGGCTGGCAATGGGGCAGCGACTGGCGCCTAGCCTAGCGATTGCCTTTATGTCGAAAGTGGAAGCACCAGTGATGGATCTCCGGCCATTACTCTACTGTAGGTATATAGATGACTTTTTGGTTATCTGCTCCTTTCAAGAGGAGCTGGATGATTGTTTTAGATTGCTGAATGAACAGTCAGAGTAGATAAAGTTTACCCGTGAGATACCAAAAGACCATTGGCTTCCTTTCTTGAACGTGCAAATAAGCTTAAGCGAGAGCGGCTACATCACAAAGTGGTACCGGAAGCCAAGTAGTAAAAATATCCTGGTTCACTATCTCTCTTCTCATCCCTCACATACGAAAAAGGCGCTAGTAAAGAACATGTTTCGAACAGCACCCAACGTATGTACTGGGGAGGAGCAGAGAGTAGAATCCGTGAAATTGGCTCGGAAAATAGCCACTTCTAATGGATATGAATTTGTAGCCCCTCGACTTAGGTTTAGAGGAAACAGTACGCCTCCGAACGAAAACTCGAATGAAAGAAAAATTCCGTTCATCCTCCCGTTCTTTTCAAATGAGATTAGTACAGCTATAAAACGCTGTTTGAAAAGAGCGGGTTTAGAGCAATCGGTGGCTCTTATTGAAATACCACCGAATACTCTGAAACGCCAACTAGTTCGCAACCGCTTATATGACCGTCTCTGTATAATGAAAGATTGTAAAATATGTCCTAACGGCAGCGACGGTGATTGCACGAGCGTAGGCACAGTCTACCTAATCTCTTGCAAAGTGTGTAGCGATAAATATATTGGCGAAACGGGTAGGCTGCTCTATGCCCGCATAGAAGAACACCTAGCTGATAAGCGTCTTAAAAGACGCAACACACCGCTAGGGACGCATAGAGAACAGAAACACGACGGAGTTGATTTTGAGATTGAAGTCACCATCCTTGCGCAGGAACAAAAATATCAGCGCGAAATCTTCTTGAAGCACTTTGGATTAATACCACCAATCCAACTATGAACCGCAGGGAGGAATGCCTCGTTATCACACGTGATTTTAGTCAGTATATAAGACTGTTATTTTGATGGGTAAGGTGCATTACGAGCCTATGTGATCTCCTTCCGGTAGTCTCCACTTGAATCATTCGGTGGAACACATATAAAAAGCGGTGAGTATGTTGAGAGTTGATTTTGTGCTTGATGCGATTGAAATCTAGGTCTGGTGATTTTTTCTAAGGGAGTATTGCAGGTGTTTGGCTCATTGGATTGCGGACAATTTGACCTTTCCAGGCTCTGAAGAAGGCGAACTGCCGAAACGTCAGCTGTCAAATAAAGTTTATTGTATCACCTCGTGTTTGGCTTAAAGAAGAATTTAAGAAATTGTGTTGAAGCATGCCGAGGTTATTAGACAGTCGGTCTTGAGTTTTGTTTCTCATTCAAAGATTTCTCGCTGATCAAAGCTTTTTCCCTCGGAGGTTTAGTAATCAGTGGATAGATCAAATGTTAGGGATTCCAGCATTTCATTTGGTTTTCAAAATGGACCAAGCATTACGCCCTCACTTCGATGCCTTGGAAAAAGCGCAATTTTTGGTCGGTTTGAATACTCAATAGCACAGATCATAAGATTTTCAGTGGTACATTTCATCTCCATGAAGATCTTTCTATTATGCTGGAAGAGCAAAAATGAATTTTTGTTCCTCATTCGAAGATTTTCCGTTGACTAAAAGCCTTTCCTTCGGAGTTTTAGTAATCGATCGATAGAGAAAATCTTAAGGATTCCAATGACCTATTTTTAAAATGTCCACGCATTGCGCTATAACAACCAAAATAAAAGTGGGCTTTTCAAAACTGAAAAGGAACATCGAGTGCGAAACGCACTTTTATTTTGCTTCTTATAAAGCACTAAAAAACCCCTTCAAGAAATCAAAAGCATTATTGAAATTCCTAGAATTCGATCTATCGTTTCATTCTTGAAGCTATAACAGAGAGGTTCTGCTCAGCGAGATATCATTCAATGAGAAACAAAATTTTGTTCTTGCCCTTTCAACGCAATAACGAGATCTTTCTGGAGATGGAATATCCGTTCAAATTTTTTCAAAATAAGCTATCGAATAAATATTCAAACATCAAAAACGATCAAAAAATACGTTTTTTTTCCAATTTATTGAAGTGAAGAGAGGATAGTTCAAGTGATCCATTTTTTGCACAACCCAATGTTGTTTTGACTGTTACAGCGTAATACCAAGTCCATCATAAAAACTAAGTAGATCATTGGTATCCTTAAGATTTGATCCATCGATTGGTTAGTGAATCGCCAAAAGAAAGGTTTTGATCAGCGAGAAATGTTTGAGTGAGTAACAACATTTTTTTTTTGCTATTTCAGCGCAAGAACAAGGCCTTTTTGAAGAAGGCTTCAAATTCTTTTGATTTGTGCTATCCAGCAACTATATGAACACTGAAAAGACCAAGAAATACGTTTTTCACAAGAGGTCGAAATGGCACTCAGCTAACGGAAGAGTACTGTTGTTTCCTCCTCACATAATTACTTTTCCCCTCATATCTTAACGTTATAGTGTCAACTTGGCGAACCTCCGATGAGCGGATGATCAGTGGGCATGCCGCGTGAGTTTGATCCACTGTCCGAATCAATGTGAATTGCACTTCTAACCTCTGCGCTACGTACACTTCTTACAGTCCATCGAATCACAACATCTTCTAGGTGAATGTCGTATTTGTTCAGAGATTGACTTTTAGAATTGTTCCGACAACCGCGCAATGATTATGATACGATGATATCAATTCAGCAACACAGCCACCCACTAGTCTCCTAGAACAGACGTATTCTGCAGTGCTAAACAAAACTGATACGCCGAAAAACAATCCCTGTTCGGCTATGTAAAATGATTATGCCCTCATTCCGTCATCACCATCAATGTTGATATCAACGGATTATCGACAAGGTGATTATATAGAATGACTGCCGGACTAACTCTCAGCAATAAAATCTTTCTCGGGAAAATGAATATTCTATCTGACCTGGAAAATGTTTGCTCCTCCTGTCGACATGTAAAGCAATTGATAGGTGATGTGGCTAGTGGCTGCGTGGCTAGATATTTTTCAATACAAATGGATTATTCATAAAAGATCGATAATATCACCAAAATAGTACACAGAAAAGGCAAAATTACATTACAGCACGCATAGTCGCTCTCAACTAATTCGTATATCATTCATTAAAAAGTGTTCCAGTAAGAGATCATGATAGCTGTATGTCTTTTGGCCCGTGTTTCGTTCACAGGCACCTTCACTTTGTTCTCTATGTTGGCCGGAGTTGGAGTAAGTCATCACTAAACATTTTTAGAAAAACGATCAAGAAGAGCAGCTTTCATGAATTTGAATTAGTCACGAACTCTAAACCTTTGTGAACAAGTTGTTTTTAAAACGTAGCATTTATGAAATGAAAATGATTTTCTACAAAATTTTTAGAGCAATTATTCATTGGTCTTCGGTATTTCATGTAAAAATAGATTCTGTATGAGAACAACGATTTCTCCTTGACGTACTCAGTTCACGACGTCGATCATATCTATTGAGCCATGTAACCGGCCTCTAAAAAGCCTTTCCATAACGCTTTAGCAGAAGAAAATGTTTGTGTACCACACACGCATGTTTCTCATAAGACAGATATGTTTACTGGAATTGTGATTAATCCCTAAGCGACGAGGTACACTAACTGAGGTACACGACTGTTCAAGGACCTTATGGCCTTTCTCGCTGGACAGAAGCATTTTCTCGGGCATTTAACAAGCATTCAAAAGTTAAATATCTGTGATTTCACAGACATGTATGATTTATGAAAATTACTTCTAATTGTGCTCTAACAACAAAAATCAAATTGTGTTTCACATTCAGTTTGCTGCATTCGCTCAGCTGGAGCTACGATTTGGCTCGTCACCAAGGTTTCACTGGTCATTCGGTAGCCCAAGTCTCTGGTATTCTTATAAGGTTCTTGGTTTTCCAAAACGTTACCATAGAGGTTGCAAGAGCGAAGACCTTGGTTTCACGCTTAAATGTTACCCCGCCTCTTCGATGTCATAGTTGGTTTATTCGGTAGTTATAGGAATAATTTATCCGTCAGAAGTATCTTGTCGTTGAATCAGGAATGAAAATATCAGAAATAGAATTTTTATAAAGGTCTTTTGTTACAAAGAGCGGCTAATTGCCTAAAAAATCTTCGATTTTAAGAATTAAAACCAAAGTCTTGTTTAAAAATGGCAATCTTTCAATCTTTATTGTGCATTTGCATCGTCTGTAGTGCAGGAACGTAGCTTGAAAGCAAATCTAGACACCTCTAATAAATGTCTGTGCGGAGAATATTGTAGTATGTAGTCGGAGAAGCTCTAGGAAGAGAGAGCGTTTATCATAGTGGAAAATGCGATACTTCCCCAACAAGCATGCATATTCAAAAAATAAGGAAATTCTTTGCTCTTTTCAGACATTGCAGTATATTTGTAGCTTAGATCTTAGAAATTTGGACGGTGTACTTTGTTTTTCAAAAGCTTTTATCATATTACGCTGCAACAGTGTAAAGATTATTTGACTTCACTTCTACACGTTTTTCGAGGAACAAGGCTTTTCCTCAGAAAACTTAGCAAGTATTCGATAGCATAAATTTCGGCAAGTTCAGTAATGCTTTTGGTTTTCCAATAAACTCTTTACTGCGTTGTAACACTGAAATTAAGATTCACTTTACATGAAGCGCTCTCATACCTTGGACCGGTATGTGGATGGATTACGCAACATTGGCATCAAACTATCGTCTTTCAATGCCCAGTCGACAGCTTAGATTTCGGGGATTTTGATAACGAACTCATCTTTTGAAAAAAGCCTCCTAGCGAGCTTTAGCAACAAGACTAGAATTGTTTTGCACAGTTGAATGCTTTTTTCTGAACACGGCTTATCTTGTAGACTTTCATACCGAATCGATATCGCAAATCTAACGAATTTAAATGGTATCTTTTGAGAAAAATTCCTAGTGGGTTGTCACAAAGAATGCTGAGCTTCGCATTCGGCGCCGCGTACAACGCGCAGCTCAATGTACACGTGACGTGCGATGCGCGTCGAGTGCGAAACCCAGTATTCTATCAATTGTATCAACACGCTAAAAAGTCTTGTTCGAAAACCCAGTGTATCATTGAATTATTTGATATTTTTGCTGTCGAATGGTTATTGGAAGTCTGGATGGAAAGCTTTATCCAGCGAAAGATGCCTGCGTGTGAGTTGAATTCTTAATTTTACTTTTACAATATAATATAAGAACAGTTTGAAAAATTAAATACACCTCTTGAAATTTCGAGAATCAAACTGTCGAGTACTCACCAAAACGTCAAAGAGGACTAAATAATACGTTTTCTGTAATATGGGTGCCGGTGTGGGAGAAGTACTGAAGATACTTCTTTGGAGACACATATTCCTGACCAATAGTTTGCATAATGCTGAAAAAGAGAGCATTTTATCAACAAATCATTTTTTTGATCGTCATAGAATGTCTGCAATGCTGTCGAAGTCGGGCATTTAGAGTACGTGGAAGTCGGCTGGTTTCTTGCACCAGAGCCTCACATTTTCTTGAACACTTCCTGTCGTTACCAAAGCGTAGGGAAAGATTGTCGGTGATAACACCTTTCTAGACCAGTTTTCAATTATCTCTTCATCATTGTCCTCTTCATGTATTTTGGCACATTATCATGCAATATTGATTAAAGGTTCAAAGGTCTCTTCTCTATCTAAGCTTAGACAAGTCAAACTGACTCACAAAACCTTAGTCGGCCACTTCCGATGGCACACTTTCGAATAAGTGGATGTTGAGTGACAATAGAAAACAAGCGAAAAATATGCACCACTGACTACTTTTATTAAGCACGTCTGTGATTTACGGCACAGAGTTTTCCGTGCACAAGTATTTGACTCGTCTTCGCAAATACGGACCATAAGCGATTCGTATTACTCAGCATAGTGTAGGCATGCAAGCGATGAACGTGCACGAGGATACACGGAGGCAGACGATCAGGTTTGTGGTTTACTAATGGACGGCTACAACCACTTCATGTGATCACATTGGAATTATTTTGAGTTCTTGGAACTTGAAAGAGATAAATGAAATCGCCTTGAGGTCAATCAACTAAGAAAATATATAGAATAGGAAAATGAGTCACATGTAAAGCGGCATAGGTTGTAACGACGAATAATGCTCATAGTGTGGATATATGAATACATACAACCAGAATTCTGGAATGATAGAATGAAATGCTCTTCTATATTTGTTCGTAGACCCCAACTCTTGCAGTATACTAATAACCCAAATTATTGAATAATAACTATGAAGTGGTAATACATTCAGTACACATGATCATTATTGAAAAACTACCGAGTGCTCTCGATATGTAATAGTTCTCATGATTTCTTGGTACTATTTATATGAAAAATATATAAGACTCGAAGATTTATATCGCAGTGTTCTTTGTACAACTCATCACATTCGATTGAACACCAAAACACTATTATTGCATGGTAAACTAGAGCTTTCCACCACACAGAAGAGCTATACATGCTCCAAAAGCATATGAGCGTGTAGAAAAATCTGTGCTGTATCAGAGTAGTAAAAGAGACCTAGAAAATACTACAAGACAGAGAAGAAACCCCCCACTGAACAGCGGAAATCGTGCACCGTTGCGCGAATCGATTTCTGTGGTCGTCTCTTTAGGGTTAATAACTCGGTGGCGTAAGTTTCGAAGAATTCAACGCTGTGCTTATATTCTGGAAAGATCGCTTTATCCAATGTAACAAGGGGGTAAGATGAGTATCACGTACACGGCGCATATCGCCTGGCCTCAGTTGTGGGTATGTGCTGCACGTGGTTTTATACGGTTTGTCACGATCGATTGATCGAACGCCCCGACGCATCACGCATGAGGCAGCCAATATGGAAACGGACACAAATCACGATCTGTACCTATAATGCACGAGCACTTGCTCACGAATCCGCTGTAGAAGATCTATTAATTCAAGCAAGAAGGATAAGTTACGACGTCATTGGTCCGGCTGACAGGAGAAGACACCACCCTTTTCACGCTGTTTATGACACCAGAGAAGAACTGTTTCTTGGAACATGCGATTGCAGAGAGCCGGCGGCGTTGTTCTCCATATCAAATCGAATTTGACAGTGAACATCGATTTATTCAAACAACTATCAACACCTACCGGATGATTGCGGTTGAAGCAATGTGGATCAATGCCGGCATTGACCATCTTCATTGCATACGCACCAACATAAAGCTATGACGAAGACGACGTTGAAGCTTTTATATGGATATTGAAAAGTCCTTTAGAAAAGACCGTACATTCTTCAAAATCATTCTTGGAGATTTCAACGCGAAAATTGGACCTAGAAGAAGTCCTGACGAACGTCACATTGGGACCCATGGACTAGAATTGAGAATTGAGTGAATAGGATCAAAGGCTATTGAGTTTATCATGACGATCCAAACCATCCATGATATCGCACAATTACAAAAGCCTCACTCTCAACGGTGGATGTGTGTGTCTCCCAATGGAGAGTACCATAACGAAATAGTCCACATCTTAGTAAATCGAAGGTTTTGCCTGAGCGATGTCGCTGTTGTTCCTAAGTTGAGCACGGGATCAGACCATGCCTTCCTCGCGCAACTTTTCAACTTTTGCTGAACGCAGAGAAAGCCGCTCATCTCAAACAGGAAGTGCCAGAACTGCCATAAACTGGGATGTATTCAAATTATCACTCGGGTTTTAAGGAGACACCGTCGTCGACAACATCGACGAAGAATACGACCGGCTCACAGAATATATTTACGTTAGCGCTATGAAGGCCGACAGTCCTGAAGCCACAAAGAGGCGATTGTATTCGCAGACACTCATACTGATACGTTAACGTGAAATCGCACGAGCTACAGGGAACAGAACCAACACGTCCGAACATGGGAAACGCTGCACAGAAGCGATGAAAGAAGACCTCAAAGAGAGGCGAGCAGCAGTAATGGTAGAAGCTGGAGAAGCTCGAAAGATCATTCGCAAAGTCCAGCGAGCTCTCGCCAATTATAAGACCAAGATTGTTTCGAACCGACGCCTTGAGGGGGTACTTGCAGCTTCCAGAAGGACAATGGAGAATATCATCCATCAGTCTACTCTGATCTCCTTGCTGGCCATGTCCTCTTACAGTCATATAAATTGAAAGAAGATGAACCTGTCGTTTCACCAGTCCTCCTTTCTAAAATCCGAAATGTTATACCATCGACGAAGAACAGACAACACCCGGCCCACACAATATTAGACCGGAACACCTGAAGAGCCTACCGCCAGTTCTCATCAGCACCCTGGCTCGGCTCTTCACTCGCTACTTGTCAGATTGGAAGGTCCCTATTCAATGGAAAACGAGCAAGACCGTATTGTTGTTCAAAAAGGGAGGTCTTTACGACATAGGCAATTATCGCCTAATCTGCTTGCTGTCCGTTGTCTACAAACTCTTCACTCGAGTAATCCGAAACGGGATTGACAGAACACTGGACGAAGGGCAGACATGTGAACAAGCAGGGTTCCGAAAAGGATTTAGTAGCATAAACCACATCCACACGATCACAAAATTCATTGAAGTTTCACGAGAGTACAAAAGACCGCTATGCCTTGCTTTCAACTATTCAAAGAAAGCCCTTGATTCAGTGGAAAAAGAAGCGGTTATAGAGACCCTGGACAGCCAGGGTGCCCCTGCTCGGTACGTAGCGATCCTTCGTGAGCTCATAAGGATTTCACGACTATTAAACGCCATTCTGCAACAACATTACCATTGACGTAGAAGAGGAATTCGACAAAGCGATACAACTTTGCCAGAATAATTCGCTGCAACCCTCAAAATGTCAATCAAAAATTAGAATGAGGCAATATGGGAGTGAAAATTGATGGCTGACAATTGAACCATCTTTGTTTTGCTGATGAAATCGCTCTTATAACACCAAACATCGGCCAAGCAGAGCGAATGTTGACCGATTTCGACAACGCGTGTGGAAGGATTATCTTTCAACTAAATCTGACAAAAACGATGTTTATGAGGAACGGATGGGTTTCAAATGCCCCATATTCGCTCAACGAAACGAACATTTCCGAATGCTCCAGTTACGTATACTCACGTTATGAAATCAACATGATCATTGACCTAGCTCCAGAGTTGTGCAGGGCAAAACGAGCGGCTTGAGGAACGTTTGAGAGCATCGAGGATTAAGTAAAAGAGGGCCGAGAACATCCAACTTCGTGCCCACCTTTTCAACTCGGCGATTATGCCTGCTCTAACGTCTGCATGAGAAATCTGGTCGCTACGTAAGCAGGATTAAAGATCACTTGGTGTTATTGAAGGCGCAGTAGAAAGGTTGATGCTAGGAGTATTCCTTTTCGTGCAAATGCGAGAAAGGATTTGAAGTTCCGACCTATGTCAACGATCGAAGATCAGAAACACCGTTCTACACGCCAAGATATCGAAAACAAGGTGGGCCGGGCACATAATGTGTTTCTACGATAACCGATCAACGAGAACCGATACCGACTAAACTCCTCGGGATGTAGAGCACTTCAAAGGAAAACCATCTATCCGATGACCGAATTCTTCACGAAAAGACTAAAAGAAAGATATGATGCTCAGCGAATCCATAGAGCAAGGAGGATCTACTGGGCTACTCTTGTACGAGTTAGAGAAAAGTGGAAGTATTGCTGGTGCCCGCTCGAGTCACTCGATGATCAACGAGAAGACAGGAGATACAAGTGATATATGGAACAGCATAACACGGCCGAAAAGGAAGTAAAAACACTAAAACTTCTATTTTCTGCTTTACTTACTGAAAGTGGAACAGAGAAGACTGTTTGTTAATAAATCTGGTCACATTAAAGTAAAGAACAAAAAAGAAAATGAATTCGAGAAAATTTCTATATATTAAAACGAAGAATTTGAGATCGTTATCTGAGTAAAAATACTTACGAGTTTGAAAAATTCAAATAAAAAAACTAAACTATTCTAACCGTGATTTACCAAAACACTAGGTTTACAAAGCGCCAATAATCTTTTCGTGTTTTCGCGTAGTATTAAGAGCGCGCTCTTGGTGCAAAACAAAATTTTTTAAAAATCTCCAGCGAATTGTGAGGTTATTTTCCAAAAGAGGGCACGTAAGGCAGTAGCCAGAGGTTTGAAGTTTTTGGGAGGCTACACAAAGTTTTTGTCCAGGTTGTTTCTTCATTTGTCGACGGATAAAATACTAGAATCCGATTCCTAATAAAAGTAGAGAAGAGCAGACGATGGGCATTGGTACTGATAAGGCTGATGAAAATACTGAAACGTACGTTTATCACTAGAAATGTCGTACCAAACCTCTGAAAGACTCAAAACATCCTATCAGACTACATAACAATTTTAAGCAAGGTCGGAGAAAAGTTGATTGAATTGTAATGAGATTTCTTTTGAACACCTCTTGATTACTCTACGCCTTCATCGTTTTTACACATGTCATCTGAATGGTTAAATTAGAGGCGAAAAATTACGGTTCAACAAGTAGTATACAGAAAATGCAGTAAGTATATGTGGAAGACATATATCATTTATTGATAGGGAAATTTCCCAGTCCGACATCACTTTTCTAATGCTCTCCAACGTCGACATGACGATCATACGGATGTGGCGTAAAGAGGATGTAGAGCGATGATGCGACCGAATTCACCTTTGGCCTCCGCTCTATTTATAAAACACTTCTCGCAATGGATGTTATCAAATGCTTGAGGAAGTGTTAGTAGCAACAAGTCTTTTGACCAATACCGATAGATATACTCTTCCTTTCTCTAATTTATCTGATATGTTTTGCCGTGATCTTTTCACTCATACTCCCGGCAATCGCACTTGTGGATCATTGACTCAGGTCAGTCATCTCTGAAGATGGCGATTAATTCAGAATGTTAGGCAAATAATTGCCTTATAGCAACCGTGTCTTGGTCTACTGATCTAACAATACATTGATTATCAATGTTAAGTGGCGGTCTCTCTTGCAAAATATGAAGTGTTTCCCAAGAAGTATCCTTTTCTTTATTTAAAATTTGCACGAGGTTGATAATTTCTTATTGTCCTCTAAACTCATACCATACCTGACTACTCGGTTAATATTTCGCAAGTATCAAAAATCTAATAGAACAGAAATCAACAGTCTAGTCATTCTGAAAAACCCCATCTTTTTTTGTTTTCAAGACTGGTGTAGTATGAGACGACTTATAAAATAAACCACACTCGGACTAGAAGATGTATCTGAGACAAGGTGCCATATCATTTGTTATCTTTGAGCATTCCCCCTCTTATTCATTTTTGGTTGTTTGTGGTTTATCCAGTAGGTCCCAGGGGTTTTCCGCGTTGATGTTTTTGATTCTTGCCCCAGGATTTTCACTATCGCATCAAAGTCCGTATTGCCATGTTTTAGCACTCTGTGTGCCCCTAAAAGCTTACTTGTTTTGCTGTTTTCCTTCCCATCTAACTGTTCCTTGGCGCGAATCCAAAAAGTCTTCCCGTCTCACCATTATATTCCTCACCGTATGTTGTGCACGAGATCAGGTATATTGTACCCTGATTAATACAATCTCCTTCTCTAACCATAAGGACATAGTTTACAGTTGTCAGTCTTACACAATCGGTCGTGCAAGCGGTTATGAACTAATTGCCGGGGTAAGTTAAAGGATAAAGGATAAAGCTCTCGGCGTTGATCAATCCCTGAGGGATGCGCCATGCATTCGACTTCAATTTTTAACTGCGTTTGAGGTGATTGAATGCATATCTGGCCTTTACAATGACTCGCGGAGGCCTCCCGCTGAACCGAATCAGTGCTGCTTATCCTCCCAGACAAGTCTGAGACCAGTCTGGTACCAATTTACCAACCCCGGAGGGATGGATAGCTTGGTGAGCCATGAGCGCGAGATCGAACCATAGACCTCGTGTGCGACGCAGGGCACCTCTAACCACTGCGCCGCATGCGCTCCATGGTAAGTTATCAAGAGGTATTTCTATGCTTCTTAAGGAGTTTTCCAGAGCACTGTTTTCCAAAGCATTATATGCGCAGTTATAAAAAAGTACTTGAGAAACAGTGGTCTATAAAAGTCCTTAAGAAGCATAGAAATACCTTCTGATAACTTAAGCCGCCAATTGGTTCAAAACAGCTTGTACGACCGACTGTGTAAGACTAACAACTGTAAAATATGTCCTAATTGTAGAGAAAGAGATTGTATGAGTTCGGGTACAATATACCTGATCTCGTGCACAACATGCGGTAAGGAATATATCGGTGAGACGGGAAGACTTTTGGATTTGCGTCAAATTACGGTTAGATGTAAAGGAAAACAGCAAAACAAGTAAGCCTTCAGGGGCACACAGAGTGGAAAAACATGGCAACACGGACTTTGTGTGGTAGCGAAAATCCTGGGGCAAGTTGAGGCCTTTGGATAAACCACAAAAGACCGGAAATGAATAGGAGGGGAATACTTGAACATAACAAGTGATATGGCACCTCATCTCAAATTCATCTTCTAGTCCGAGTGTGGATTATTTCACAAGTTGTGCCATATTAGACCAGTCTCGAAAACAAAAAAAAAGATGGGGTTTCTCAGAATGATTAGACCCTTGATTTCCGTTCTATTAGATTATTTGATACTTGCGAAATATTATCCGAGTATTGAGATAGGGGAAAAATTTATACGTCTAAGCTCTGACGAAGGCGTAGCCGCCGAAACGTTAGCCATCAAGTTTTGAGAGAGAGAAGAAATTACCAAACTCGTGCATGTTTTAAGTAAAGAAAAGAAGAGTTTGCGATGATTTTTACATTTATTCACTCATGCCGACGTTTAGAGATAGTCGGACTTTTGGGCTATGAAGTGTTTGTTAAACGGTTGTCTGATTATGCTGCATGAATGAATAAATTCTGGTAGAATAAAATTTAGCCCGTATTTTCAGATGCGATCGATGCGCATTGCGAGACCACAATCTAGCCTATTGAAACTTTGCATGGCAGAACCGATTAGTTATTATTTCTCAATGGTATTGTCGAAAGGATTTCCGAGGGTTAGTCTTCGAACAAACACGGCATTTACCGAGAAGATGTTGTAAGTAGACAGACTATCAGAAGCGTGCGCAGCAAATAGGTTGAAGGTGCATGATAATGCACACTGATTTGGTCAGTGGTTATAACTCGCCTGGCAAGTTTGTGTAAAATCCGTACTCAAAGGTTCCGCAGTGAGATATCATGCCAAATTATGCTGAGAAATGTAGTTATGTGGAAGAAAATTGAAAGGGATTGTTGGTAACGTTTTTCAAAAATTTCTGAGACGGCCTTTGTTCAAATTTTGTTATTCTAGTGACCAAATACCTTAGAAAGTGGACGATCACTCCTTCGAGGTATTGAGTCGTTATTTTCCCACTGGGATTTTTCTCGCGAGTTTCGCCATGTTTTTTTTGTGTAAAGAGTAAGCTATTAGGACTACTAACAAACAATTAATACATGTAGTTCGACGCATGGAAGAGTCAGTCATCAGGAAGATATATTAAAAATTGTTTCATTACGGCTCAACACATATATGCATATAGAACACGAAAAGTTTTGTTACATCAGTACAACACAAAAATTTTGTTACTGATCACGGCACTGACTAACAAGTTGTTGCGCACCCATTAGTAATGAACGTGACCTAGCAATGTAGAAAGTCACTAGTCCAATCCAGCGAAAAAATTCTGGTTGCATCTGCTAATTATGAAGTGTTATAGGACTTCGTGTAACCGAGGTACGAGATCGATCCAGCAGTCAATAAACTGCTTAGGGTAGGTTTAGGCCCATATTCATTGCTATTGCGAGAATTTTTGACACCCAATGTTTAACTTGTTAGGCTCCAACCGTGGAGCTGGGTACTCAGGAGTAGCTTGCCAGTCTTTTTCGAAGGAGCGGGAAGAGATTATTTGTAGGAGGCAACTTCTAACAGCCTTACAAGTGCATCCCACCCGGTTGATTGCATGCTTCTGGCCGACTTGGCTCATAGAAATAGAGCTTTGTCAAAACCGCGCTGCAGAAACAAGGAGCTCATTCTCTGAATCCACCCGCGTCTCTTTGTAGCACACGGTCGCTTTTGGTTCGCGTTCATTCCCTTATCCATCCCCTGAGGGCGCGCCACTGCCATGGCGACTGACCGGGCGGGATCTCTCAAAGAGGGAGATCCGTGAATGGTAGGTCACCTCTCAAAATTTCGTAACATACGTACCTACTAATCCCATGAATAAGAGGTACTCTGGGGCGTCATACGGAATTGTTACTCAGAGAACGTCACAATGTTAGGTCGAATATTCTACTCTTACTCTTTCATCGCTCAGCACTAAGGTTAGCGTACCAACAAGTGATTTGGTTGAATGAAAGTTATTTGATGTTGCAACACTATATTGTCTGCTTCATCCGGCTCAAATTTGTTCTGGCGCAAACAGTCGCAGCCGCTGATGTGTGGTGTGGCCGGCCACTTTGCGTTATATACGGGATTGATCATGATTTGTCCACAGCGTCACCAAAAAAGTTTAAAATAAGCGGAAATAGGGCCTCATACGCAGTCTCACTTACACTACGCATTCATATTTTTTTACTAGTGAAAATGTGTTTCAGTGAGAGACAATGATTGTCGTATGCCTTCTAGCCCTTGCTTCGACAGCAATGGCCTGCTTTTCTTGTTGCCCACCGTCACCGGTCCAGGTCGCACTTTGTGCTGCTGATTCAGGTAGAAGATTTTAAACTTTTCACAACTGTTAAGGAACGAATATAAGTTACATGCCGATAGTTCGCTGAATGCCAGCGTACTGCTTGATGTGACTACAAGTAGACTAAATTCTCATAAAATACCATTCACATAATAAGACGAATAGTCAAATTAGTGTCAAGCGATTTCATTATATGTCACGAAGCCTAGCCTAGTACTTGTCCGGCATGCGGTTGACTTCATAGACATAAACGTCGTAATTTCGTCATCCAGTTGCGTATTCTCTTTCCAGTATCTCATGTGAAGTTCATCTCTCGCCGTAACAAAAACGCATATTATCCGGCTCTGAGGTAATATACGGCTTTGAACATGTTGAAGTTTATAAGGTATCGAATGATTTATGTCTTTGTCGCAATAGTCAGCATGTAGAATTGTGACCACTAAGAAATCATTAAGAAGCCTCTCAATTTCTCCACACTTCCTTCTGCCGTTTACACACCCTGGCCACGAGATTGTGGTCTTGAGATGGAAGTTGGAGAAGAGTGCCTCCTAGCAGGCAATATTTATTTTGATCATATTGTTGAAATCCGTCTACGACTTTACAAATTGCTTTACCGTAAGCAATTTAAATAAGAAATTGTCATGGAAAAAACTTTTGGTGCAATTCGGTTAGACGGCGACAAATCCTTAAGCCGATCTCATTCGCTGGACAGGATTTTTTCATTAGAGTATTAACGGTCATTCGAAAGCCTGAGTCTCTGGCCACAACTCCATATCACGAGTTTTCTTTGATGTCCTTTCATTGCGCAGTGAAATTCAAGATAATTTTATATTTCACACTGAAACGTGCCTTTCTAACCTATCTTGCTAATATTTCTCTGAACAAAACTCTTCACATAGTGCGCTAGTATTCATTTCATAGCGCAAGCTTCGTTGAACTCAAAAATGAGTTTGCTTTTTCGAAAAAACCCTTGTGACCTCTGATCTCATTGGGCTCTTGATTGAGCTTGAAATTGGACGGACCGAGCTCTTTCTCTAAATTCTTGGTAATAATCCAATAGCGTAACGTTCCTTGATTCTGCCGATGTGCTTGATTCCTTTAAATATGATTTGCAGGGCGAATAAGATTGAGTTTTGCATTTCTAGTAAGGTTATTCAAAGGCCATCAGGATATGAGGAGGCGGTAGCGGGAATGAGCAGTACTATTGCAACCTGTGATCATCAAGACTTCCTCTTTCAAAAACGATTGTGTAGAGCCCACTGCCGAACGTAACGCTGTTCAATGGCCAGAAGTCAGACAACTTATTTAGATCTAAGGAAATCCGTAATCACATCTTTGCTCAACGAATCCATTTGCTCCCGCCACTCGATCTTTTTTTTTGCACTCAACGACTCTAAAGTCTTTGAACATTTTGCATGCTATTTCAGCTGTTGTTTGAAAAGTTCATCTTCCTTATGGATCACATAAAGAAGAAATTTTCTTTTGGTCCTGAAGTTATGCACTTCAGGTGCCAGATGATTTCAAGAGAGTGCTGAGGGAGAGATAAAGCTAGCTCTTGCTACGATAACCATAGACCACTCGGTCATCTTTGCTCTGCCCCCCTCCCATTTGTTTTTCCCTCCCCCACCGCCCTTACACTCCTCATCCTTCTTTCTCGTGGCTCATTGGGTAGAAAAATTATTGTTAAGCATATACAATATAGCGAAACCGCAAATCGAAATCAATTTCGGAAGGACTCTTTATGTAAACGCGGAAAAGTGGGGCTATAACGTGGTATGCAACAGAACGGCACACCTGTGAAGGAGATTTTGACAGAAGAATAAGCTTCCCAAAACTCCAACTATTATGTGATGTGGAAACATTGACTGTTTCTTCATCTCCCGTTTCAGTGCACATCATTCCACCAGAAATCAGATTTTCATCCAACAGGTCACCAATTAATAAAAATAAGGGGTAAAGGATAGAGCTCTCGGCGTTGATCAATCTCTGAGGGATACGCCATGCAATCGTCTTTAATTTTCAACCTCAGTTAAGGTGATTGAATGCATATCTGGCTTTTATAATGACTCGCGGTGGCCTCCCGCTGTACCGATTCAGTGCTACTTATCCTCATAGACAAGTATGAGACAAGTCTGATACCATTTTACCGACCTCGGAGGAATGCATGGTTTGGTGAGCCATGAGCACGAGATTGAAGTCGTGTGCGAAGCAGAGCACCTCTAGCCACCGCGCCACATGCTCTCTATTAATGATAGAATAATGTAGATGATAATGAGGCAACAATTTTTATTCTAATTCCGGTAAGAAACTATTTTTGAATCAATGCAATATCTGCTCATGCATACTGGTAAAGGTTATGATATATATGAGCAATGAAATGTTTTCTCTAGTGTGATACAAACCTTTTACTCTAGCAGCACGAACTGATGTTTCGTAGAGCCCACAAAGTATTTCCTGATAGAAGTCTCTACTTTTTGAACAGCAAAACGATGCAAGCCGGTATGTGCTCCTCCTGACAATTAATGCCAGAAAGCTGCCCTCTCACGTATTAGCATCAAATGTCAAGGGAAGCATTTAACGGCACACAACCCTAGAAGTTTGGGTTTTCGCTGCAACTTTTGTCGAATTTTGCACTCTAAGACGTAGTGAGAAAACGAGCGTTCTCTTTACGAGCACGTTCCGATCATCTCGAAGGTGCACTATTGAGCTGAGGATTCGTTCTCATTTAAAGAGTTGATGGAAGCAAGTTTACAACAGAGTGACTTACAACGTTGGACGACACTCGATACGTCCGAGAATGAGCTTGAATCTGATTGAAAATATTCTCAAGAGATGGTGAGGTAGCCAGAAATACATCAAGCGAAAAATGGTATACTGTTCGCAGTTGTATAGCTTGATATTCGCAACCATTACTCTTGCATTGAAAATATTCTAGAGTGGATTTCACTTTTTTCAAATTTCGTTTTTGAATAGAGCTAAAGTCTGGAAAACGAAAGATAAAAGTCGCGATACGGCGAATTCAGAGAGAACACGCCATGCATTCGACTTTGTAGAGTATCACTAGAGGTGGTCGAATGTAATCTGCTTAAACAATGACTCGCAGTGATCTACCGATGTGTCAAGTTATACTGCTACCCTACCGGATACGTCTTTCTGTGCACATTTGTGACCTTAGGGCGATGGAAGGTACAGTGAGCTGGGAACGTGTGATGGCACTAGAACTAATTGCTTTTTGCAGGAGTTCTCCAGCCCCTGCACCTTACGTCATTAGCAAAAGAATATACTAGTCCTTTCCATGAGTTCTGGCACTAATGCATTTGACAACAAACTTATCAACCACAAGTACTTGAAAACGAGTGTTGGTATTAATCAACTGCGCATTTTCTTATGAACTTTTGGGAATTCAACCTGCCTGCATTTGTTTCAAAGTGGAGCTGCGTCGGGACAAATTCGCTGGCTACTGATGCACGCATGGTGCGCAGGGAAAAATGCTAGTGAAGAGGCGCGCAAGATTGATGGGATTTGAGGCGATGATAGGGTTGCAGAAAGGACAGCTGGAAAGTGGTACGCAGAGTTCAAAGCTGCAAAGGACAGTTTAGAGAATCAATCGCGCTCGAGCGCCTAATCTTGCGCTCAGCTTCATTAGCATTCTCCCCTACGCTTCATGTGCGCATGAGTGTCATGTGCAAGAGTAGCACAGATAGGAAATTTGCTACTTTCCCTTTTTTTGACCAGTTTGAGCAGCTATCAATCAGTGCTTGGCCTCACGTATCGAATTCAGACACGATATTCACTACTTTCTCTCGCTCTCTCTCTAACGGCCGGCTTGATCAACTCACAAGCAGAGTGGTTTAATATTCTCTTCTCTTGGATGTAGTATGATGTCAGCGGCTTTGTTGCTTGATATCTCTTTTTGCTCTGCAGCATAATCGTTATCCACAGTGGCGGGCGATTTCCGTTCTTCAACAAGAATTTTTCTTTTCTTTGGGAAATATTTTAAGTCCTTTGAATCAGCCAGATTAAACATGATTTTCTCTGTAACTCTGCATACTTTCTGTGCACATATAACTTCTATGTGCAAAGGAAAATGCGAATGCTCAATGTTACTTCACTTTCGCTCTCATAGTGCGCATAGAAATCCTTTCTGAAACCAGCTCCAGCTTCAAATTCGCATTGAGACTTGCATTTTCGAATGAGCTCAATGTAGTCCCATAAAAGTGATCTACAGACTTCGACCGGGCAAATAAATCAAATCGAGGGCAAAAAGGTCGAGCAGTTGTAATGCTCGTCACAGGACCCGTGGAACTGAGTTCCACCCTCCAAAACCCTCTCTCGGTGAAAAATGACGCCCTATGAAAAGCTACATCATGGCTATCCTCGAGAATGCAAAAAGACGTGATCGACCAGTATTTCAAGCATCTAAAAAGGAGACGGAAAAACGACTTGAAAGCTAGAAGAAGTACTAAGATCCACACAATGAAAACAAACGCTCTGAAAACGGATCAAGCATGTGATACTGATGAGGCTCGATATGAAAGCCGAAATGCACGTCTAACATTAGATGTTCCATGCCAAACCTCATGAAAGACTCAAAATATGATATCACATTTATTCAATGTAATGTTTGCTTTTGAGAACAAAGCAGTTAACAGTAATCTGCGGAATTTCAATATGCTCCATCTCTTCACTTAAGCTCACACGACAAGTACAGGCTAAAAAAGGTACACGAAGATATGGATACTCCAGTCGTGCGTTGCAATTGGTGGCCGACTTGACAAACGGTGAATATTAATAGTAGGTTGAGGGATAAAAATCAAATTTTATGTTTGCTTCAAACAATATTGATTATTGTAACTTCATGAGATTACCTCAGAAATATTTCTGTAAGAAACCTTCCCGATGAGAAATAGGTTTAGCTGGTCAATAACGATCGGAGCAAACGTTGGGTTTCATAAGATCAAGCCCCATCATTAGTTGCACGTTCAGATATCCTTGGCAAAAAGGTCGTAATCTGCCTTTGGTGGGATTTTCAAGGTGCCTTGCATATCGAACTTGTTGCGAAATATTGCGTCATTAATGTCGAACTGCACTGCGAGCACCTGGACTAAGTCTACTATGCATTGAAGGTAGAGTACCTATACTGATTCGTGGAAAGCGCACGCGGTTTCAACGAGACAAATCCAAATCTCACCCCGCAAGGAGGCTGAGAAAAAGTTTGATGAACGGAAGGGAATTGAGGTCTTGCTGCACCCATCCTACAATCCAATTGCGACACCGTACAACTATGATCTCTTCTGCTCAATGACACATATCCTCCATGGACACCGATTCGACACAATTGCTGGAGCTGAAGAGGCATGTCAGGAGTCTTTTGATTCAAAACTCAAGAAACGATATTTCGAGCAATTCCGTAAGCTTACAAATCGTTGGCAGAAAATCATGGATAATGATGATCTTTCTTTGAATGCTCTCTTGAATCACTCTCATCCATCAAACTTTTCCTTAGTCTCTATGCGCTGTGAGGTTTGTAACTGTCATGCTGAAATGGCGTGCGCTTTCTAGGGCACTTTTCCTTTGAGGCATCGTAGATTTACTGGTGATCGTAGTAAAGTCCAACATCATGGGCGCGACCTTTCGGAACAAGTTTAATATGCAGAACACCTTCAAAATTCTATCAAATGCAGATCACGACCTTTTGGCCAGAGGGATTTCGACGCGCAACTGTTGGTGGAGCTTGATCTTTTAAAACCCAACGGTTCCTCCGATCGAGATTGACCAGGTAGACCTACTCAACATCTGTGGAGGTTTTTTATGGAAATATTCCTGAGATATTCTCATATGACTGCATCAACCAATGCTGTGTCCAATAAATATAAAATTTGAATTTTTGGCGAGTGTTAAAGGATTTTTTCTCAGCCTAATATCAATTTTCATCGTCAGTAAAATCTTTCGGCCACCAGTTACAGCGCACGATTGGAGTATCCATATCTTTGTGTGCCTGTTTTAGCCTCCACTTGTTGTGTGACCATGAGTGAAGAAGAGGTGGAGCTTGTTGATATTCCGCAGATTACTGCTCAACTGCTTTGTTCTCAAAAGTAAAACAAGAAATTGAAACACTGCGTAAAAAAGTAGTAAAAATGCAATTTCGAGTAATAGATAATAGAATAGCTGTAAGCTCAACTGAGTTTACAAAGCGAAATCGCAAATCCGAAAAAAACCTGTTGAAGGATGGTGGCTGATAGCTAACATAGAGATGTTGAAGAATGATTGATGGTGCAAACGCGTCTCTGTGGTGTAGTGGTAGAGCACTTGTCCTCGGAGTACAAGAAATTGATTGGATCTGATAACATATTTTGGGCCCCTCATGAGGTCTGGTATGGAACTTCTAATGCTGAACGAACTTTCGGCGGTCATATTAAGCCTCATCAGCATCGCATGCTTTTCTGTTCGGCCGACTCCCTACATATGGAGGACTCGACGCCGAAGACGTTACACTGACGTTGAGTGAAAGATCACCAAACATGCAGTGATTCACAGTCGATTACTCGTGGTTGCTGAAGCGTATATGGCAATACATTACTGATCCACTGTTTCAGACACCTTGCCTTGAACGGTGTAATCTGGCGACTTATCTAATCTAGAGATACCGCACCAGACTTCATGAAAAGTTTGAAGTATGCTTGCACATTATACAAAGAGCGTGAAAGGTTTTGATAATTTTTCTGATGCTTTGAGAGTTGAATAAATACTGCGCAAACAAATGAAATCATTGAATATTGAAGGAATTATTACGTTTATTAGATCAACAATTATAACAGTAAACAAAAAAAGTTCATAACAAATTCTCAAAAATGCCTCCTTCTGTCTCTATATACAATAGAGGTCGCTTGCGAAAATTTTCAACCATGCTCGCACACGTTTCCACCCTTACTTCGTCCCAAACGCGTGTCGAAGGCGGTTAAAAAGCGTCTGCGCTATTGTAACGACTAACCAGGCTTCTTCCTCCAATATGGATCATAAAGAGTAACGCACCGGGTTAAAATTTGGCGAATTTGATGGTTGAATGTCATTGCCACAGAAGCCTGAAAGTAGCTCTTGACAGATGACAATCCTTAAGCTGTTCGAATGCGCAGGAGTCTAACTCTATTGAAGTGTAAATCACCGCCCCAAAGTGTTGCGTGCTTCATGATCACAGTACGCTTCGTAAAACTTGCTGCTGATAGCTGGCAGCGTTGATTTCGGCGTTGCGTTGGTGAAGCACAACAACTTTTTTTTGGGGGCGCAAATGCCGCACCAAACCATCACAGAGACTGTTTGGAATTGAGTGCCGTGGTCGGCAGTTGTTTGGAATTGACTCTGAACTCTCTCAAGGTAATTGCAATTGGCGCTCACCTGATACTGTAGGCGTAGAACACGGTAAGATTAACAAGTTTACTGTGGATAAACTGTCAATAAACCAATCGGATAAGTGGATTGAGTACGGTAGGATTACAGTAACCCTAACGAACCAACTACTAGCTGCTAACGGATGAATAGGGATGACTAACAACTGCGGATGACAACAACTAATGAGAACCCATGACAACTAAAGAGAACTAATGAGAACCCATAACAACTGAACTTTCTGTTTTCACGAAAGCTTATACATGGAGCATAGACAAAGAGTTTACCAGATGAAGCGCTACAGTAAGCCTCCGATTATGTAAAAAATCTACGCACACAAAGGGTTAGATTTGAAAACACAAAGGTTAACATGCGTACAAAAGCTGACAATCAAGGTGATGGTTTTAGATAAATTCAACACGAAGAATTTCTCGCTTTCACCACATGGGAAAAAAGTTCTTAGCATAAAAAGTGACAAGCTCATCTCGCGATGGGAATGTAAACACAAAGGACGTTGACCAGCTGCACATTCGTTCGCCGGCACCAACAACGCAAAGGAATTACAGTATGCCAAATCACATAATTCCAAACAGAGATCATAAAGTGACTGCAGGCAATGGTTTTTGCTATTACGAACTTTTGCTGATCCCTCCTGAGAAGCTGAAATCGATTCTGGCGATTGTGGAGTGGTGCAACCATGAATTTCTTCTGATCCGCAAAACCACCTTCAACAAACGAGCACCAGCTATCAAACGAATCATTCAGCAAATTTTTGGAAGCCATTTTTTTTCAATCATCTCGCCCGAAAGTGAATAAGAGAGATCTATAGCTGCACAGCTTCAGCTTATCTTTTACAATGTTTCGGACACTCCACTCGCTGATCCTGAGTTTCCCGAGCCATTTTGAGCATCGAACGCTAAGGATTAAGCTAAACTCGTCCATTGGATCTTCTGAGAATTTCCGGAGTAGGCGAGGTGGCTGGACGATTTTTTCGAGGACGAGCTTCAATTCTCGACTCTCTTTGAAATACCTATAAGGGATCTGTTGCACTTGCCAGTTTGAAACCAGTCGATTTTGGCAGTGTTCGTCCTTATCATTCCCATTTTAGGCAAGCCTACTATTGAGATACGCTCATTTTTGCGATTCATAACTCAAGCTCAACTACAAATAGGCAAGTAAATAAAACTGATCCTAGGTCAAAATTGAGCAAAGAGTTCAGTAAAAATATCACCATCAATATAAAAATGTCATACCGATCCTGGAATTGATAAACTCCAAATTATCACTTCTCTCTCATTGTGTATTCTATTTAAGCTACGTCTCAAGTACGATAAGAAACATATTGCTACATGCATTTTTCCAGCCATGAGTAATAGACTGTAAATCAATGCATGTCGGGTGATCATTCACTTGACGTGCAGTGTAGCATGCTCGGCGCTGATTCCCCTATATGCAGAGACTCGGCTGAACCGATGGGCAAGTGCTACTGATGAGACTTGCCATGATTGCCGAAACATACGTCTAGCATAGAGATACCATACTGGACTTCACTAGAAGATTGAAATATGCTGTCAGATTGCATTGTTTTCAGCGAGGTCTCAAAAACATAGATGAGAAAAGTATTGGCTATATACTCTTTACCATCCACGAATGATAGATTAGTTATTAGTTGTCGATTATTAGATGTTTAGTGGATATAGCATTGTTCATTTGTGAATGGCCGCTACACTGCTGAAATCGTTTTGTTCTAGTCAATTTCGTGGTCATTTTAGCAAATGTTTTTCCAAAAGCTCTTTTCTGAAATCACTGGGAGATCTTAATTGACAATCGCATGATATAGTAGCGTTCAGTTTTATCATCTGTATTCGCTCATGAAAATAATTTTCACAATGTACGAGGTCTGCATTAATTCACTCCTACCCTAATACCGCCACTCACGATTCACGAATTCTGATTTCGTTTAGTGCAACCATTTCATCAACGGTGTGTGTTCACCCAGATGTCCGCTTTGACGAGGATACAAGTGTATTAAGTGATACAAGTGTAATAGTGATACACTGATACAAGTGTGATACATGTTCAAAGTGATACAAGTGTGATACAAGTCCATGGGAAAGCAGTTCAGTATAGGCATAATCTATCATAGCACACTAAAATGATATAAGTTTGCTTTTCCCTATTTTATTTTGCTTACAATGTAGCAAAGTTTACTTCGGCGGACTTGATTAGTAAACGTCATTTTCGACTTTTCTCAGAACGTTCTGGTAATACTGGGACTAGACTTGATGGTCGCCATCTTCTCGATCGTTTCGACCTAAACGTTGAGCAAGGTATACTATAGTTTTGTGTAGAAGTCTGGGGTATTCAATAATCATTCCTCACCTTTGTGATGGTGGCACGGGAAATCCAGTCTCTACGTTAGTGACCAGATCTCTTTCGTGTTCATCGGCAACTAGAATTGACATTCTTCAATGGGCTACTAGCCACTGATCGAAAAAAATCGACTGCTTACCGAAAGCAGATCTCAACCTTCTCAATAATCACGTTCGTTGGTCTACCGATGTTGTAGGTCGGAGCGCCAAATTGCGTGTGAAACGGCATTGACTGCAAATGATTCCAAACGTGAAGCACATTGCACTTCACCACTCCACGAGTGGCCACATCTTGCTGCATCGTTACTAATTAAAATGAGATCTTAATGCTCACTTTCAGCTTCAACACAGATGGTTTTGTTAGCAATCATTTATCACACATTAAAACTTGCATAACTTTCGAAGTTGGTCTTCTCGAGGTGGGCCGACATTTATCATTTTGTTTGTTGTTATGATCGTTTGAGTTTAGCATAACATGCCTCTTCTTTCCACCGCTTTTTAATAGCCATAGTTCAAACGATAATAATTTGATGAGGGCATAACATGTTTTAAACCATGTCTACGTGCTATAGAGGCGCCTCATGCATCCACACATGTGATACCCTTAATAGATTATTATTTTCTGAGTTAGGTTTGCAGACAAGAGGTCGAATAAAAAGGTATGATTTACTTCAAAAGCCACAAGCTCGACTGTCGATCACTGCAGCGTCAGGTAATCTCATCGTCTAACTTGTGATGATTCATTACTCGGCATCGATTCATTAATAGAGTAGTATAACCTCAGGGTGTCGGCTGAACTGAGGGACGGTGCTCCTGATGAGTCCTATATGTTAAAACAGGCACCTGTATAGCACTTAGACATGGGTCAAAACATGTCAGATCTCTGGCATAACAAGACGTCCTATTCAAATGAATAATTTGACGCTGACATTAAGGCGTCTTTAATGGGAAAGCTATCAGCAATAGATTGGCTCTTCCATGTTTACTACGTGTGCTCAGCTTTCTTGTAGTTAATTATAATTAGCACGACACGCAGAACAGGATTCGATGAGCTTATCTATAGCTCGATTGTGGTGCACAAACTGCTCTTTGTCTAGAGCGCATGTGGCGCAGTGGAATGATACATTGGTAGTCAACAGCGGGTCATTGCAAAGGCCATATGTGAATTCGTCGCCTAAAATTATGCTAGATGTCAAATTTATGGCGCATTCCTTATGAAAAGTAGGGATATATTTCGCCTTTGCCAATTAAGAAGCGAAAAGGTAGAGCATTTATTGATACTTCCTCTTCATACCTTTCCTTCGAGTGCTTTCTAAGACCACGCTCAAATTTCAATAGATCCTTTCATTATTATTTGAGCCAACATGTCATGTGGTCTGGTAAGGGCTCTTGTACAGCCCGAGACACGTGTTTCGTCGTTACAGACTCATCAGCCGAGCAGAACCCGTCGTCTGTCGATCTTTTTATAGTCACTTCTCTCGGGAGCGTTACATTCCTTATAGAGAGTTGTGTAAAGGAGTGGAGTGAACTTCGCTTGACATAGAGTGTAAAACGTACGTCGTCGACAACTCTTTATAAGGAGTGTAACGCTCCCGAGAGAACTTCCTCTTCAATCAAATCCTCCATCTTCAGAAGAAAGAAAGTCAACTCCAAATTTATGATTAGAATTTTATAAATTCAGAAACTGCAAGGAGATAGTTTGAAATCTATTAGAGAACGTACCTGAATGCTCTTATTTCGTTGTTTACTTAACTTAAGAAGGAAGGATTCCGAGGTTGGTCGTGAGTGGGATACGTGTGTTTCGAAGGCAACGACCACTTCTTCAGTGCATAAGCTCCACACTGAACTAGTCATAGCACAGCTCACATTAGGTGAAAATTCCGTTCAAATATTGTACCTAAGAAATCGCAAGCGAAGATGTCGGATAATGAAACAATTCCATGGCGTGTAAAATAAGTGTGATAGAGCTGGCAAAAACGATAGCTTCTGAGCAATTAACGATGAATGATGCGCTAGAGCATGTGTACAATTTTACACTTCATTAACGACACTGAGTATCTGTTCAAACTCAGGGTTAGAGTCAACGTTAGAAGAGAGGGAGAACATTTAATTGAATCGATGTCTACACACAAGGTCGACTACCTATATATTCTGAGATCAGAACGAAATACTCGAATCCAGCGATAAACGGAAGATCAAAACGGATTTTGTGAACGAATTATAAGGGCAAGCTTTCCGTGTGAACAAAAAAGCTAACAATCGCAAATGAGCCGTCGCTCTTCAATAAAGAAATAAATCAAATGAGAGTAAGAGCAGACGCTGCCAACTAAACTATATGTGTAGACCATCATGGTTGATTACACTAATCAACTATTGCAACGAGTAATTATTGGAATGATTAGTGTAAGCGGCTTTCGGAACATTTTCCAACTGTAGGAATTTTTTCCATCAGCGTGATTATACTCGTCTTTTGTTTGCTCTACGCGCTGGTCACTAAGTATTGAAAACGGTGTACGAACCAAGCATCTCGAATTAAATATTGTCACATTGTAGAACAAAATAGTGGTCATAAAGTTTATTGAGGCTGTGTGCTGTATTGATACTACGAGTTTTTTGGAACACTAAACAATAACATACTTTCTGATTCGCCACCGACTTCAAAACACAGCCGTTATACCAAGTGAAAAAAAAGTAGCGGTGAAGTAATCAGTATGTGCCGTTTGCGAACTCCCTAAGATTTTAGCATGGATTCACCCACAACTTGTAAACTTTGTCTTCTTCATGACTGTCTTTATCTCATGATGATCACCTGTCTGTCAGCTGTCGTCCCTTTAATAGTCGAGTGACTCGGGCGGGCAATCAGTACTTTCATTTTTCCATATCACGTGCAAGAGTAGCACAGATACGAAATTTGCTACTTTCCCTCTTTTTCTTTTGGCCAGTTTGAGCAGCTATCAAATAGTGTTTGGGCTCACGTATCGAATCCACAAACGATATTCACTACTCTCTCTTGTCTGTCTAACGGCCGGTTTGATCAACTCACAAGCTGGTTTAATATGTTCTCTCCTCTGGTTATAGTACGATATCAGTGGTTTGTTGCTTTATATCCCTTTACGGTCGGTAGCATAATGGACATTCACCGTGGCGCGATTTTCGTTTTTCAACAACTTTAAGTTTTTGAATCAGCTAGATTAAACATGATTTTCTCTTTAGCTCTGTATACTTTTTGTGCATGTATAACTTCCATGTGCAGAGAAAATTGAGAATGTCAAATGTGACTTCACTTTCGTTCTCACAGTGCGCTAGAAAAACCCTTTCTAGAACCAGCTTGGGCTCCAAATTCGCCGAAAATCAAACTATCGAATGAGCTTAGTGTATCCAATATAAAGTAATCTACAGACTTCAGCCGGGCAAATAAGGCAAACCGAGGGCGCCATGGTTGAGCGGTTGTGATGCTTGTCACACCGCTTGTGGATCCGAGCACCACAACCCAAAGCCCTCTTTGGCGGTCAACAGCAACGCCCTATGGAGCGCCACAGCTAGGCTGTCCTGCAGAATGCAAGGTAACGTACTCAACCATTGTTTCAGACATTCAAGAAGAAGTTGAAAATCGGCTTGATGAAGCTGTGAGATCCGCACGATGAAAACAAACGCTTTGAAGACGGATCAGTAAAATCCTTTGAAAATCAGGCAAATCGGACGTGAAACATAATATTATTTTTGCTGCTATCGCTTGCGGCAAAGTTTCTTTAAAAACCAAGCAAAATATGAGAATTCCTAAGATTGGAGCTTTTGAACGATTATCAAATTCTAAATGAAGCCCTTTGCTGAGTGGAAAAAGATCTCGAAAAATTTGTGGGTCAAACTGAGCCTCATCATACGCAAAAGGATAAAGGGAGGCCGTAGACGAGTGCCAAAGGATACTCGGTACGACTCGACGCAGGATTGACTCCCATCTCCGCCTAGCACGCCCCCAGCGCGGCTATCCTCAACATTGCAAGGATTCGATTCGACCACTACCTTATGACGTTTATGAAGAAAATTCTCAAGCAAGCAAAGAAACGAGTCGGATGCTTATAGTAATGGAACCCATACAGTTGAGAAAGAATATGATGCGGGCCAAAGAAAGTGAGCAAAGTTTTATATCGAGAACTGAAAAAATTTTTTCTCGATGCTTGAATCTTGGGAATTTCAACACCTTTCTTTGTTTTCGGAAAGGCCTTTGTAGTACGCTGTAGAAGTAAAATGAGATAATGTTTGACACCCGGTTCTCTTTCTCTAGACTACTTTATTGATCGGTCTTCACAGTGCTTTTTTCATTCTGCGGATCCCAGTACTCCTAGCATGCAATTCGTTTTTCCACCTTCTTCGTGAACGTCTTAGAATACTGACTGAGTGAATCTTCTTGGAATCTCAATGATAGCCGGACTGTGGTGCTCTATGAGGCATTATTGTTGACTGCCTGAGAGGGATGGGGTGGAGCTCGACTCTATGCACGCTGCGACGAGTATCACAATCACTTGACTACGGCGCCTCCAGTTTGCCTTATTTGCTCATCTAAAGTTTGTTGATCACTTTTTGTTGGACTACACTAAGCTTATATGATAGTTCTCGGTAAATTTGGAGATTAGACTGGCTCTCGAAAGAATCTTTATAGGGCACTGTGGGAGCGAAAACGAAATTATATTTTATATTCGGTGCTTCCTTTGCACATAGGAGTTATATATGCACAACAAGTATCCAGAGTTTCTGAAAAAATCAAGTATGATTAAATCGATTCAAAGAACTTGAAGTATATCGCGAAGAAAAAAAAATCTTTATTGAAGCATGAAAATCGCGCCACTGTGGATATCGATTATGCTGCCGACCGTATGGGGATATAAAGCAACAAAACCACTGGCATCATATTACATCCAAGAGAAGAGAACATATTGAATCGCTCTAAATGTGAGTTGATCAAACTGGCTGACAGAGGAAGAGAGGGAGAAGCGAGTGTTGTATCTGGGTTCGATACGTGAGGACCAGACACTTATTAGTAGCTGCTCAAACTAGCCAAAAGAGAAAGAAAGCGGCGAATATCGTATATGTGCTACTCTTGCACGTGATGGGAAAAATGGAAGTATCGGTGGTGCCGGCTAGAGTCATAAAGGCCAAGTGCCCACAAAAGACCTCGTGAAAAACTAAAAATATGCTGCCAGGATGTATTAATTTCTAACAAGGTTTCAAAAAACAGTTGGACATAAAGTAATGTCTTAGTTAGAACGTAGAAAGGATATGCATTGTTGTGTAATTCTTGTTAGCCTTCTTACAGAGAATGAGGTAATCTGTGAACTTCACGAAACCTAAAAAAGCAAGTAGGAGACGAGGCAATGCTGAAGCCCTTTCAGTGCTTTACTAACATATTCCAAAGTACACTTGTATCCTCGTCAAAGCGGACATCTCGGTGAACACACACACCGCTAATGAAAGGGCTTGCACTCTAAACGGAATCAGAATTCGTGAATCGGGAGTGGCGGTAATAGGGTGGGAGTGAATTAGTGCAGACCTCATACTTTGTGAAAATTATTTTTATGAGCGACTATAGATGATAAAACTGAACGCTACTATATCATGCTATTATCAGTGAAGATCTTCCAGTCATTTCAAAAAAGAGCTATCTATGTTTGAAAAACATTTCAACAATATTTCTAGTTAAGCTTAAGATATGAATAGCAAAAATGAGCTTATCTCAATAGTTGACTTGCACAAAATGGGAATGATAAGGACGAACACTGCCAAAATCGACTGGTTTCAAACTGGCAAGTGCAACAGATCCCTTATAGGTATTTCAAAGAGAGTCGAGAATTGAAGCCCGACCTCGAAAAAATCGTCCAGCCACCTCGCCTACTCCGGAAATTCTCAAAGATCCAATGGACGAGTTTAGCTTAATCCTTAGCGTTCGATGCTCAAAATGGCTCGGGAAACTCAGAATCAGCGAGTGGAGTGTCCGAAACATTGTAAAAGATAAGCTGAAGCTGTGCAGCTATAGATCTCTCTTATTCACTTTCGGGTGAGATGATTGAAAGAAATGGCTTTCAAAAATTTGCTGAATGATTCGTTTGATAGCTGGTGCTCGTTTGTTGGAGGTGGTTTTACGGATCAGAAGAAATTCATGGGTACACCACTCCACAATCGCCAAAATCGATTTCATCTTCTCAGGAAGGATCAGCAAAAGTTCATAATAGCAAAAACCATTGCCTGCAGTCACTTTATGATCTCTGTGATGGTTTGGTGCGGCATTTGCGCCCCCAGAAAGAAGTTGTTGTCCTTCACCAACGCAACGCCAAAATCAGCGCTGACAGCTATCAGCAGCAAGTTTTACGAAGCGTACTGTGATCATGAAACACGCAACACTTTGGCGGCGGTATTTACACTTCAATAGAGTTAGACTTCTGTGCATTCGAACTGCTTAAGGATAGTCATCTGTCAAGAGTTACTTTCAGGCTTCTGTGGCAATAACATTCAACCATCAAATTCGCCAAATTTTAACCCGGTGCGTTACTCTTTATGATCCATATTGGAGGAAGAAGCCTCGTAAGTCGTTACAATAACGCAGACGCTTTTTGACCGCCTCGCCTTCGACACGCGTTTCGGACGAAGTAAGGGTGGAAACGTGTGCGAGCATGGTTGAATATTTTTGCAAGCGACCTCGATTATATATAGAGGCCAAAGGAGGCATGCATTTTTGAGAATTTGTTATGAACTTTTTTTGTTTACTGTTATAATTGTTGATCTAATAAACGTAATAATTTTTCTTAATATTTAATGACTTCATTTGTTTGCGCAATATTTATTCAACTCTCAAAACATCAGAAAAATTATCAAAACCTTTTACGCTCTTTGTATAATGTGCAGACATACTTCAAACTTTTCATGAAGTCTGGTGCGCTATCTCTAGATTAGATAAGTCGCCAGATTACACCGTTTCAGGCAAGGTATCTGAAACAGTGAATTGGTAATGTATTGCCATATACTTTTCAGCAACTACGAGTAATCGACTGTGAATCGCTGATGTTTGGTGATCTTTCACTCAACCTCAGTGTTGCGTATTGGGCATCGAGTCCTCCATATGTAGGGACTCGGCCGAACAGAAAAGCAGGCGATAATGATGAGGCTTGATATGACAGCCAAAAAGTTCGTTCAGCATTAGAAGGTCCATACCAGACCTCATGAGAGACCCAAAATATGTTATCAGATTTATTCAATTTCTTGTACTCTAATTGCATTTTTACTGCTTTTTTTCGCAGTGTTATATTTTTTTTCGTAATACTTGAGAGAATTGAGTGGTGAGCGAAAACACGCCTCAGGCAGGAATCAAACCCGAGTTTTATCTATCCGCGAACATGTGCTCTACCACTACACCACAGAGACGCGTTTGCACTATCGATCATTTTTCAACATTTCTATGTTAGCCGTCAGCCACCATCCTTCAACAGGTTTGGTCGGATTTGCGATTTCGCTTTATAAACTCAGTTGAGCTGACAACTATTCTATTATCTATTACTTGAAATTTAATTTTTACTACTTTTTTCGCAGTGTTTCAATTTCTTGTTTAACTTTTGAGAACAAAGCTGTTGAACAGTAATCTGCGGAATATCAACAAGCTCCACCTGTTCACTCATGGTCACACAACAAGTAGAGGCTAAAACAGACACACAAAGATATGGATACTCCAATCGTGCGCTGTAACTGGTGGCCGAAAGATTTTACTGACGATGAAAATTGATATTAGGCTGAGAAAAAATCCTTTAACACTCGCCAAAAATTCAAATTTTATATTTATTGGACACAGCATTGGTAGATGCAGTCATATGAGAATATCTCAGAAATATTTCTATAAAAAACCTCCACAGATGTTGAGTAGGTCTACCTGGTCAATCTCGATCGGAGGAACCGTTGGGTTTCAAAAGATCAAGCTCCACCATCAGTTGCGCGTCGAAATCCTTCTAGCCAAAAGGTCGTGATCTGCATTTGATAGAATTTTGAAGGTGTTCTGCATATTAAACTTGTTCCGAAAGGTCGCGCCCATGATGTTGGACTTTACTACGATCACCACTAAATCTACGATGCCTTATAGGAAAAGTACCCTAGAAAGCGCACGCCATTTCAGCAAGACAGTTCCGAACTTCAAGCCGCATATAGACTAAGGAAAAGTTTGATGGATGAGAGTGATTCAAAAGAGGATTTAAAGGAAGATTATCATTAACCATGATTTTCTGCCAACGATTTGTAAGCTTACGGAATTGCTCGAAATATCGTTTCTTGAGTTTTGAATCAAAAGACTCCTGACATGCCTCTTCAGCTCCAGCAAATGTGTCGAATCGGTGTCCATGGAGGATATGTGTCATTGAGCACAAGAGATCATAGTTGTACGGTGTCGCAATTGGATTGTAGGATGGGTGCAACAAGACCTCAATTCCCTTTCGTTCATCAAACTTTTTCTCAGCCTCCTTGCGGGGTGAGATTTGGATTTGTCTCGTTGAAACCGCGTGCGCTTTCCACAAATCAGTATAGGTACTCTACCTTCAATGCATCGTAGACTTGGTCCAGGTGCTCGCAGTACAGTTCGACATTAATGACGCAACTTTTCGCAACAAGTTCGATATGCACGACACCTTCAAAATCCCACCAAAGGCAGATCACGACCTTTCTGCTAAAGAGATCTGAACGTGCAACTAATGATGGGGCTTGATCTTTTGAAATCCAACGTTTGCTCCGATCGTCATTGACCATCTAAACCTATTTTCATCGGGGAGGTTTCTTACAGAAATATTTCTGAGTTAATCTCATGAAGTTACAATAATCGATATTGTTTGAAACAAACATAAAATTTGATTTTTATCCCTCAACCTACTATTAATCTTCATCGTTTGTCAAGTCGGTCATCACTTGCAACGCACGATTGGAGTATCCATATCTTTGTGTACCTTTTTCAGCCTGTACTTGTCGTGTGAGCTTAAATGAAGAGATGGAGCATATTGAAATTCCGCAGGTTACTATTAACTGCTTTGTTCTCAGAAGCAAACACTATATCGAATAAATGTGATAACATATTTTGAGTCTTTCATGAGGTCTGGCATGGAATTCTAATGTTAGACGTACATTTCGACTTTCATATCAAGCCTCATCAGCATCACATGCTTGATCCGTTTTTAGAGCGTTTGTTTTCATTGTTCGGATCTTCGTAGTTCTAGCTTTCGAGTCGTTTTTTCGTCTCCTATTTAGATGTTTGAAATACTGATCGACCACGTCCCTTTGCATTCTCGGTGATAGCCATGATGTTGCTTCTCATAGGACGTCATTTTTGACCGAGAGAGGGTTTTGGAGGGTGGAACTCGGCTCTACGGGCGCTGTGACGAGCATTACAACCGCTCGGCCTTGGCGCCTTCGATTTGAATTTTGCCCGGTCGAAGTCTGTAGATCACTTTTATTGGACTAAATTGAGCTCATTCGATAATGCAAATCTCGGCAAATTTGAAGCTGGAGCTGGTTTCAGAAAGGATTTTTTTGCGCACTGTGAGAGCGAAAGTGAAGTCACATTGAGTATTCGCATTTTCCTTTGCACACAGAAGTTATATATGCATAAAAAGTATGCAAAGTTACAAAGAAATTCATGTTTAATTTGGCTGATTCAAAAAACTTCCAAAGAAAAGAAAAATTGTTGTTGAAGAACGAAAATTGCGCGCCACTGTGGATAACGATTATGCTGCCGAGCGTAAGGGGATATGAAGCAACAAAACCGCTACATCATACTACATCCAAGAGGAGAGAACATATTAAACCACTCTGCTTGTGAGTTGATCAAACCGGCCGTTAGAGAGAGAGCGAGAGAGAGTAGTGGAAATCGTGTGTGAATTCGATACGTGAGGCCAAGCACTAATTGATAGCTGCTCAAACTGGCCAAAAAAATGGAAAGTAGCAAATTTCGTATCCGTGCTACTCTTGCACATGATACTCATGCGCACATGAAGCTTAGGAGAGAATGCTGATGTTGCTGAGCGCAAGATTGGGCGCTCGAGCGCGACTGGTTCTCTAAACTGTCCTTTGCAGCTTTGAACTCTGCGTACCACTTTCCAGCTGTCCTTTCTGCAACCCTATCATCGCCTCAAATCCCATCAATCTTGCGCGCCTCTTCACTAGCATTTTTTCCTGCGCACCATGCGTGCACCAGTAGCCAGCGAATTTGTCCCCACGCAGCTCCACTTTAAAACAAATGCAGGCAGGTTGTATACCCAAAAGTTCATAAGAAAATGCGCTTACAAAGTCGAATGCATGGCATGTTCTCTCTGAATTCACCGTATCGAGACTTTTATCTTTCGTTTTCCAAATTTTAGCTCTATTCAAAAACGAATTTTTAATAAAGTGAAATCCAGTCTAGACTATTTTCAATGCAAGCGTAATGGTTGCGAATATTAAGCTATAAAACTGCGAACAAAATACCATTTTTCGCTTAATGTATTTCTGGCTACCTCACCATCTCTTGAGAACATTTTCGATCAGATTCTAGCTCAGTCTCAGACGTATCGAGTGTCGTCCAACGTTGTAATTCACTCTGTTGTAAACTTGCTTCCATCAAATCTTTTAATGAGAACGAATCCTCAGCTCAATAGTGCACCTTCGAGATGATCGGAACGTGCTCGTAAAGAGAACGCTCGTTTTCTCACTACGTCTTGGAGTGCAAAATTCGACAAAAGTCGCAGCGAAAACCCAAACTCCTAGGGTTGTATGCCGTTATATGCTTCTCTTGACATTTGATGCTAGGTTATTACCTAGTACGGAAAGGGTGGCATTCTGGCATCAATTGTCAGGAGAAACACATACCGGCTTGCAACTTCAGAAGAATCCTAGTCTGCTGCTCACAAATCACTCGTTCGATCGTTTTGCTGTTCGAAAAGTAGAGACATCAATGAAGAAATACTTTGTGGGCTCCACGAAACATCAGCTCGTGCTGTTAGAGTAAAAGGTTTGTATCAAATTAGAGAAAACATTTTATTGCTCATATATATCATAACCTTTACCAGTATGCATCAGCAAATATTGCATTGATTAAAAAATTGTTTCTTACCGGAATTAGAATAAAAGTTGTTGCCTTTTTATCATCAACATTATTCTATCATCAATAGAGCGCATGTGGCGCAGTGGCTAGAGGTGCTCTGCTTGGCACACGAAGTCAGAGCTTCGATCTCCGCTCATGGCTCACCAAGCCATCCATTCCGCCGAGGTCGGTAAAGTGGTACCAGACTTGTCTCCTACTTGTCTGGGAGGATAAGTAGCACTGAATCGGTACAACGGTAGGCCAACGCGAGTCATTGTAAAAGGCAGATATGCATTCAATCACCTTAACTGAGGTTGAAAATTAAAGACGAATGCATGGCGCATCCCTCAGAGATTGATCAATGCCGAGAGCTCTATCCTTTACCTTTTATTATTATAAACTGTGACCTGTGGATAAAAATTTGATTTTTGGTGGAATGATGTGCACTGAAACGGGACATATTATTATATTATTATAGCACTGGAGTATTAGTGGTCGTTTGAAAGCTCAAGTCTCTGGCCACAGCTCCATATCACGGGTTTTTTCAATGCCCTTCCATTCATTGCGTTGTGAAATCCAAGATAATTTTATATTTCACACTAGGGCGTGCCTTTCTAACCTATTTCGCTTATATTTCTCTGAACAAAGCTCCTCACTTAGTGCTTCAGTATTCATTTTATAGCGCAAGCTTCGGAGAACTCAGAAATAAGTTTGGTTCTAAAAAATACCTTTTTGATCTTTTATCTCATTGGGCTTTTTATCTGAGCTTAAAATTTCGCCGGGCGGAGCTCTTCCTTTAGATTATTGGTTATAATCCGATAGCGTAATGTTTCTTGATTCTGCCGATTTGCTTGATTCCTGGAAATATGATTAGCAGGGCGAATAAGATCGAGTTTTACATTTTCGGTAAGGGTTCTTCAAATGCTATCAGGAAATGAGGAGGTCGTAGCAGGGACGTGGCGAGGGGCGTGGCAAATGAGTCGATCGGTATATTTTATTCAATCAAAAATTTCTTCTCCACTCTGGAAGAGACTTGAGATAAAACGATTGATTAAGATAGTACGAAAATTTTTTTACACACTGATAAGCTTTTTGTTTGCTGCGAATTATACGCGTGATAAAGTGAAGGCGCAAGGCAGTGTGAAACATAATTTTTGATCTGGGTGCTACGACGTTATAAAGGAGTGTTTTAAGAAATAGGCGACTTGCGGCTGTAGCTTCAAGTGTCTGCTTTCGAATGATTACTAAAACTCCTATGAAAAGTCCTTGCCCAGTGAATTAGATGGGTTTTCCGGTAGCGCTTTCTAACCGAACTGTATCGAAATTTTTCATGGCCAGAATGCATAAATGCGACTAAAATGTCGGAAACGCAGTGATCCAGACTGAATGGCAACGATGGACTGCAATTATAAAGATCAAATTATAGCATTCCGATGTTAATCAATATAAAAGGGAACTGCCGGGGTATTGATCTAACAAACATCGTCAAAGGTAATTGCATGCGCTAATAACTAGCAAAACGACTCATCATGGTCTACACTGTGTTATGCTAGTGCTGCATTCCTCCCAGATAAGTCTGGTACCAGTTGGCTAAGCTCGAAGTGAAAAAAGCTAGGTGAACGCGCGGAACTCTACTGCATGAACCACTGCTTAGACGCCATTTTTTCAATGAAAATTGTGATGTTTATTCAGAATAATGAGCGTCAAAACAGATAGATGTGGCACACAGCTACACTGGTGTTTCATCCTATTCCGTATAAGCTAGATTAGCAGTGTGAAATCAAAAGTGTTAGAACATGAAAGCATAGCTTTTGATTCAGGAAATTGCGTTGGACGTCAGTTAAGAGTATTTCTTTGTGGTCAGGTGTACGACAAATTTTCCGCCGGTGCACCCAAATGGGACAGCGTCTCACAAAAAATACGCAAGAATCTCACTAATTTTCAGTGCTGAACTCTGTAAATGAGCTTAATAATGACGAGCAGTACTATTGCAGCCTCTGATCATCAAGACTTCCTCTTTCAAAAACGATTGCATAGAACCCACTGCCGAAAGTATCACTGCTCAGTAACCAGAAGTCAGACAACTTAAATACATCTAAAGAAATACATAATCACAACTTTCTCAACGAATTCCATTACACCTGAAAAACGATCCCTTTTTTTGCACTCATCGACCCTAAACTCCTTGAACATTTTGCATGCTATTTTAAGTGTTGTCTGAAAAGTTCATCTTTTTTATGGATGTTGCAAAGTAAAAATTTTCTTTTAGTCGTGAAGATAATCACGTCAGGCGCCAGATGATTTTAAGAGAGTGCTGAGGTAGAGATAGTGCTGGCTCTTGCTACGACAACAATTAACTACTTGGTCACCTATGCCGAGGTTAATAGATAGTCGATCCTGGGATTTACTCGGTCACCTTTGCCCTTCCCCCCGCCCCTGTTTTTCCCCTCCCCCACCGCCCATTTCCTCTTATTTCTTCTTTCTTTTGCCTTATTGGATAGACAAATTATTGCTAAGCATATACAAGATAACGAAACCGCAAATCGAATATAAGTTTCGGAAAGACCTTATATATAGACGTGGAAATGGGGCGATAACGTGGTATGAAACAGAACAGCACAGCTGTGAAGGAGATTTTGACAGATAAATAAGCCTTCCCAAAATTCCAACTATTATGTGATGTGGAGGACATTGACCGATTCTTCATCTCCTGTTTCAAAACACATAGTTCCACCAGAATTCAAATTCATTTGTCCAACAGGTCAACACTTGATAATAATTAAGGATAAAGTTCTCGGCGTTGATTAATCCCTGAAAAATGCGCCATGCATTCGTCTTCAATATTTATCAGTTCTCCAACTAAGTTTCCGCACTTGATCCAAAAATTCAAAAATTTACTTTCCCAAGTAATCAAAAGTATCAACTAACATTGATTTAAGTATTTTCCGTCTGCCTGGATGCAATAGTATGTGATCTTTCGCATCTGCTCGTCTGAACATTGGAAATCATCTCCCAAATCCCCGGTTGACAAAGTCGGATCTTCTTCATTCGCTTCAATGATTGCTTCCAGATCAAATTCACGAAACTTTATAAACCATTATACGCCGTAGTTCTGCCCACAACTTGGTGGCTTTTTGCACGATTGATGTAGTCAAATGCAGTTTGAAAATTGTGCCCCAAATCAAACTCGTAAAGTAGTAAGTTGCGAATGACTTCCCGTACGGCTTGATTGTTGGACAAGTATGTGCAGAACTATACCAAACGATGCGAAAGAAAATTCTGCACGAAATAAATAAAGGAAAAATTTGTTTTTGTGGGATAATTTTTATTTTGTGGATCAAGTTCAAAAACTTAGTTGGAGACCTAATAACTTCGTCTGAGGTGTTTGAATACATATCTGGCCTTCACAATCACTCACGGTGGCCTCTCACTGTAGCGATTCAGTGCTACTTATCCTCCAGACAAGTTTGAGATCAGTCTGTTACCACTTTATCCCACTTTATCGACCTCGAAGGAATAGATGGCTTGGTGAGCCATGAGCGCGTGATCGAAGCACTGACTTCGTTTGCGACGCAGAGCACGTCTAACCATTGCGCCATATGCGCTCTACTGATGATAGATTAATATTGATGGTAATAAAGCAATAAATTTTATTCTAATACCGATAAGTAACAAGTTTAGAATCAGTGCAATATTTGCTGATGCATAGTGGTAAAATTTTTCATATGTACGAGCTATAAAATGCTTTTGCCAGATACAAATCCTTTACTCTATCAGAATGAATTGATGTTTTGTGGTACCCACAACGTATTTCTTTATTGACGTCTCTACTTTTTGAATAGCAAAACGATCGAAGAAGTGATCTGTGAGCAGCAAACTAGGATTCTTCTAGAGTTGCAAGCCGCTATGTGCTCGTTCTGACATTTGATGCTTAAATGCGACCCTTTCATGTACTAGGTAATAACCTAGCATCAAATGTCAAGAGAAGCATATACTGGCTTACAACCCTAGAAGCTTGGGTGTTCGCTGAGACTTTTGTCGAATTTTGCACTCTAAGACGTAGTGAGAAAACGAGCGCTTTCTTTACGAGCACGTTCCGATCATATCGAAGGTGTACTATTGAGCTGAGGATTCGATCTCATTTGAAGAGTTGATGGAAGCGAGATTGCAACATAGTGACTTACAACGTTGGACGAAAC